>JAJMFM010000063.1:0-79025 GCA_030574875.1 Taiozyma peoriensis
AAGATCAAAAAAAAAAAAAAAAAAAAAAAAGAAAGAGATTGTGCGAAAATATTGACAAAAGTGACAAAATTTTCCATGTTTGGAAGTTTTCATTCGGTGTAATTAGCATTATTTCCCTTTCGAGAGTAGTTGCACCATTTGGCATACTTTTTATCCATATTCAGTAACACCCGAATGTTTCACTCACGTCTACCAACGTTTTGGCATATATCGGTCTAAAAGTAGTAATTCATTTGGCGTAAAATCTTGAAGCTTTTAGAAAATCGTTCCCGAACTGAAAAATGTTTAACGATTTGAAAGCTATATCATTTGATAATTAGAGTCCTTTGATTTGAAATAGGTCAAATAAATAGCTGTTTTTCACAATGCAAAGATCGTTAGTAGGATCTTTAGCGAGATGTTCAACTAAAGCTCTATCTTCTGGAACTGCTTTTCCAAAATTTACTCCACTTATACTGAGAGCCACTTATGCCACCAAGGATTCTGAATCTTCATCAAAATCAAAGAGTAAAGAACAACAACAAGTTTTTGATCCTCGTTTCATAGGGCTAACTAGAGACATATATATCCCAGTCGGATTTAATAACCTTCCAAGCCCATTTTCACAACCTAAGCAAGTCTGGAGATCGTTGATTAGAAGGCTCTATGTATTAGGTATAAATACAATTCAAGTTGCCCTCTTACGTTGGCAAACTGGTTTGAAACCACAATTCTTACTGTGGAAAAATAAAGCCATTGAAAGCTACGTTGCCGTTAATAAAGGATTCGCTTCAGGTGATATCAAATCCATTGAAAAAAATGTCTCCGTTTGGGTTGAAAAATCTTTAAGTTCAAGAATCGCATCTATACCAAAAGATGTCAAGTTAGACTGGAAACTTTTAAAATTTAACGAAAAGCCAAAATTGATAAGTTTTAGACCAATCATGTTACCAGGAAGACCTGTTGAGTATGCACAAGCCGTTTATAAGTTCAACACTGCTCAAGAATTGATCAACGTTAATCTAAAGACTGAAAAGGTTAAGAAAACTGAGAGAAACGTTGTTGATTATGTTGGATTTTTAATCAATCTTGATACCAATGAAGTTCTCTTGGCTGGGTCTGTCTTTGAAAATAGCCCACTTGATAAAATTCCAAAGCCTGAAGATATAGATCAAAGTATGATCTTTGAAGATATGCGTATTAATGGTGATATCTATAGAGCACCATCGTCCCAAACACCAGCTATTAAGAAATAAAAATCGTGGCCTCTACATACAAGTCAAAAATATCTCTAATGTACATAGGATTATTACTGTATATATAAATGTGGTAACGTGACATGCATCATTTTTTTTTTTAACTCCAAAAAGCCTTGTTTGTTCGTATTTAGTCTATTTTGGTTGCTGAATCGAGCCCATCACATCGACATAACCTCTACCACCTCTCTTCTTTCTTCGAGATGCTGCAGAACCGCCTGCACTTGGACCTGCATTTAACAACGAGTCCAAATCACTACCAGTTGTCGTTATGGGCTTTTTCTTTGTGGTTAATCCACCAGGACCAGGTGGTAACGGTGATGGTGATTTGAATCCTGGAGCAGAAGGTGGCACTGTTGATGTTGTGCTAGACGTTTCACTGACAGAATCGGAGCGAGGCTTGGTTAGTGTGCTCGGTTTCTTTTTAATGGTAGGTGGTGGAGGTGGTGGTGGTGCCTTCACTTCACTACTACCATCCGTTACCCATCTGCCTAACTTTTCATCGAAATAAAATGTTGATTTCTCACCGAGTTTTGCTTTGTAAACCTTAGGTTCATTCTTATCCTTACGTAACCAATTGAACCATTTACCACCACCGTTCTCATTATCTAAGACATTGGAGTCATTCTTGTTAGTCTTCTTCTGCTCCTTAGGTTTCTCAACAGCAGACTTCTTTTTCGTAGAAATAGCATCCTCATCCTCGTCATCATCATCACTTTCATCAACAACGTCATCATAATACTCTTCCTCTTCAGGAATATTAGTTATGTTATTATTGGTTGTTGGAGGTTGATAGTCCCTTTTTCTGGCAGATGGAGATCCAAGAGGATCTGGTTGATTCTCTTGAATAGATGGTGGTTTATATGGATCAAATCTAGAAGCCGATTGAGGTGATAATACAGGGTTGAAAATGTCATTGTTTCTGATATCGAAGCCTTCATCTTGTGGTTGATAAGGATGGAAGTTCGATCCACTATTTGCTTGAGGAGCAACATATGAGGGAAGTGTATTTGAACTCTGTCCCGATTGAGTTGGAGTATTAACTGATTGTGGAGCATATGGGTTTGATCCCGTAGCAGAAATGGAGCTTTTTCTTGACTGGTAGGAACTTGGTGGAGCATACGGATTAGTTGAGAGAGAATTGTTTCTTGCCACTGTCTCGCTCTGTGAAGTATCAGTACTTGGTGCATATGGATTTGGAGTTTGAGAGCTCTTTCCAGTTTCCGCTGCAGCTGGTGCAAAGACATTATTTGGATTGTAAGTGTTTTGAACTGAAGAGGCTTGTTTTGGCAGTGGTTCATCAACTTGAGATAATGCAACTTCAGCACTCGCAGAATGGGCAATCTTATCATCATTTAATTGCGCATGTTCCTGAGCCAATCTTTGCCCTTCATTATCAATGGTGTCTTGAATCGAATGCTCTTGGCTTTCCAGCGGTTTGATCGATTGTTGATGAGGTTTATATTTATAGAGTTCATCCGAATCAGTATCTTTATTCAAATCAGAATCTTTATTCAAATCAGAATTTCTATTCAAATCAGAATCCCCATGGTTTGTTAAAGGAGATAAAGGTGTATCTTTTGATAAACCACTTGGCAATTTAGGAGTGAATCTATTAGCGGATGAGCTTCTTATAGTTGGTGGTTTAATAGATGTATTCGGAGCATATGGAGAGATTTGTGGAGGGATACTTGTAGGCCGTGATGCTTTTGGCGGGCCCGTTGGAGCATCCGCAGCAAAAGAGTTTTCAGATTGTGGCTTTTGAACTACTTCTTTTGGTGATGTGGACTCAAAGACTCTTTCTCGTAATTCAGTCGGAATCTCATGCTCTTCAACATCATCTTCTGGAGTTGGTGCAACATATGGTGTAGCATTACTAGAACCAAAGTCGCTCACACTTTTGTTGTAGTAGCGAGAATCAGAGTCGAATGCATTTGGAACAAACCCATCCTCTCCTTCAAGATCGGAATGATCCAATTTTTCAGCTTCTAAATGGGCAGCAGGCCCTAAATATGAACTCTTTGCCTTCAACGTATCATTAGTAGAAACATCAGCTTCAAATTCCTGGTTGAATTCCTGCTCAAATCCACCAGTAAAGTGATCAGATCCGTATGATTCGGTAGGAGGAGGCTTGCCAATCGTAGACGCATTTTCTTCATCTAAATCTCCATGGTCGTTACTGACAATATCATGGCTGTAGTCTGGTCTCGAAGGTGCATTTTGTGATAGACTATTCAAAGACGCAGTTTGGCTCGTATTCTCTTCAAAGGTTTCTGATGAGCGTAAAGGCACACCATGACTAAAGTTGGATGTGAGTGGTGGTGTGCTGATTTGAGGCGAATGCCTAGAAGAAGAGTTGGTGAACTGTGGAGGCGCACTTATAGACTCAGTAGGATGAGATGGTATGGCTGGGTAAGTCCCATCGAAATTCTTTGGAGCATACTTGTTGCTTTCATTGGATTTTAAAGCAATATCATCAGGCTGGGAGGAGGTATGAGAGTTGACGGAAGATCTTCTCGAGCTCTGATTGACAGAATATCTTGATGTTTTTGGTTGGGGTGAGACATTCAAGCCAGCTTTAACAGATTGAGGGCTTCCAAAAGCTGAACGAGTACCTCCACCGATCTTGGGTGGTGCGGCAAACCTTGCTGATGGTGTTATATTCGGGGTAGTAATATTACGAGCTCCGCCCAACGCAGTAGAACTTCTAGTAATGTCTTGAAGATTGGCCGCAGAAGATTGGGGAGTATAAGATCTAGCAAAATCGCTCTTTCCAGGTGCTATCTGGTCAATCGAATTTGTGACAGGGGCATAAGGACTTTGATGGCGTTGACTATTAGAAAAAGACTGCCTACCATATGACGCACCTGGGTCGCTTTGACTTATGGCGGCATTTGCAACTGAAATATATGATGACGTTCTGGAAACACTTGGACTAAATTTGCTGAAAACTCCTTCTTTAGACGGAGCCTTGGTCTCGTCACCAGATATGAATTTGTTCAAACTTTTATCCAACTGACCCCAAACCTTATCCAGTTTAGGTCTACCAAACCAACCACCTTCGATTGTGCTGATACCTGAAAGCTGCTCATGTAAGTTTTTCAGTGCGTATCTAGCGCTCACACTGATGGTTTTTGAGGTTTTCGCAGCAGAAGTTGCCAAATCTAAATACTTTTGAGCATCAGGCAGCATATTATATTCGATCAACCAATAAGTATGCTGAATATAAAATTCAGATAAATCAATAATCTGTCCTCTCTCTTGTAGTACCAAAGCATATATTTCTAGGTAGAGAATGAAATTCACGGAATGAGGTCTGAAGAATGATGGAGGCAGTGGTAAATCACTAGACATGAATAAGATATAACCAGGGATGTTCTGACCGTTGTCAATCAAAAATTTACCAAATTCGAACAAGAATAAGGGAAGAGAAGCCGGTTGATTTGATATGACGGCAGACGATAATTCTTTCCAGTTTTTGATTGCCCAAGAAGCCAATTGTGGATTCCTTTTGAAATCATCAATGACCTTGGTAACATCACCAGTTAACAAATTGAAAAGAATAAACAGGGAGTGGTTTTGATCACCACTGAACTCGTGTCTTAAATAGTCATTCACAATACTTAGAAATAAATCCTTGTTAGTGATGAATGAAATGAAAAATGCCACAGCATAATCCTTATGTTGTAGAGCTAATGAGACGGCTTGTTCTTTCTGGCCGCTTGAAATCAAACCGACTAACTGCCTTTTATTCAAAACTTGTTTAGGAGCAATAGTTTTCTCTTTAAAAGCCTGTTGTGGTAGCTCATTGTATGACAAAATGCCACCAAGAGCGAATGGTTCAACAGCTTTCGAGAGCTTGTGTTTTAACAACTGCACCAACAAGAGTTCTTGGCTTTCAGCATGATAAACTCCCGATGAGAGCTTGTCAATTTGACCGTCAAGGAAATTCTCAGCTACTGTAATAGTCTTCTTGGATACGTTACCAACAGGTAAAAGTGGAAAATCCTTCAACACGGGGTCTGTAATTATTGTGTCAGAATTCACAATCTTGATTCCATGATCGGCACGATAGTCACGACTTGGAACAAAATATGCGATTGTTTTACCGTGTCCCCAGCTAAATAATGGAAATTGTCTTAGCCTCAACTGCTCAGGGTTGAGAACTGGTGCAGATATAGCTTGTGAGACCGGTACAGGCTGTGAGGATTGATGGTACCCTTGCGGTAAGCCCATTGCTGCTGGTTGTTGGTATTGCTGTGGCACTGGTGGAGCTGGAGCAATGGGCTGTAATGGCTGTTGCGGTGGGGCATAATGCTGTGATGGTGCTTGTGGTGGAGCATACGGCTCTAATGAAACTTTGGATGGCAGCGAAGAGTGTTGCTGTTGAGTGTCAAGTTGTTGAGCCGCGTGAGATGGCGGTGGGTTGAAGTTTGCTGGTTGACCCTGTTGAGGAATCGATGGTAAGCGGTTTTGAGCTTGTTGCTGTTGCTGTTGATGTTGATAATTCGTCAGACTATTAGGATCGTATTGGTTTGCAGTAGAACTTGCCTGTCTTCGGTGATTGATTGGGGCATATCTAGAAGCATTCGGTGATGGATTTGATAGTCCTGGTGACTTTATTGCGGTTGACACAGATAAGCCCTGTTGAGGGTGTGAAGGGGAGAGGTAGTTATTATTATTAACATTATGCAATATAGGTGAGAGGTTAGGATTAGCTACTGCTTGAAACTGTTGAGTTTGTGGAAGAGGAAGGGGATTAGGTGGTTGAGAATATTGATTCTCAGCCTGGACAACCACATTTGGTGCAGCACTAACGATATTTTGTGATGTATGATTCTGAGTTTGTGAACTGTAAGGATTTTGTGCACCAGGAACTCCAGTTGAAGTTAGACCGCTATTAATATTTTGAGAATATCCTTGATATCTTTGCTGTGGTGGCTGTTGGTTTTGCTGCTGAAACATAGGTGCATTAGGCTGCTGTTGAGAAGGAGGTATGACTTGTTGCTGAAGTTGACCCCCGTGCTGCAGAGGTCCATATGGATTTACGTTTGATACTTGCTTCTGAATCGTAGGAGATGTGCCATATCCATGACTGGAGGTATTACTAGCATTCGATCCTTGGCGATATCTATTGAAGGTAGAAGGTTTTGGTAAAATGGATGGGGAACTTTGTGGTTGTAATGGATTTCCATATGGAGCTTGGTTTAAACCAGAATTGAAACTTGGTTTTGCACTATTTGCTAAAGATGGTGCAATGGAAGGAGTCTTGTGTGGTCTAACGACAGGTGGCAAAATTGGTAATTCTTCGAAAAAAGAGGATTGCTTCTTCTTAACAGCCAATGGTGCACCTTGGGAACCTACTGACGGTGTTGATGCTGCAGTACCCTGAGGTGGCCCAGATCGAGGAGGTTGAGATTGAGGTGGTGATACAACAGAAAAAGAATTGATAGGGGTCGTAGCTGGAGAGACGGCAGGTCTATAAGGATTCTTTGCAACAGAGGTTCTTGAAGAGTGTAAGAATTCTGAGGGAAAATCAAAAGCATCGCTCTTCTTTTTGTTTTCATTGAGTTTCTGTAGATCAATATGTGGTTTCACAACCTGTTGCTGTTGTAAAGGTTGATATTGAGTATGTTTTGTTTGCCTTTGTGGTTGGTTGTATTGATACGTATGCTGTGTTGGGTTTTGTTGTGGTAATATTTGAGTAGGTTGGTAATTGTTCTTCTGTTGAATTTCAACTGGGGCTTGATTTGGAATATCATCCTCTAATAAATCGTCATCGAGTAATTCATCATCCAAGAAAGAAAACTTACTTTCACTCTTTTTTCCTTCTACCTCACCAGTATCCTCAAGAAATGAGAATTTGGAATCAGCAGGTGTCTTTTTAACTTCGACCTCTTTTTTCAAGAGGGAAGCGAAATTGTCATCGACAGTCGAATCACCAAACAACGAATCGATTTTATTTTCTATAGGGTCAGCAGAGTTTGCATCATCATGTGTGTCTCCATTGCTTTGTAGTTCCCCATCTTTCTTTAAAGATTCAGCCTTTCTCGTTGATGTATTTTGGGAATTATCTGTCCCAGGCACTGCTACTGAAGATTCTTGAACATTAGCTGCAGTCGAACCCGTTTGCTGCTCCCAAGGCAAATTGGAAGAAGTGTTAGAAGGAGAGAAGAGGCCCTCAGCAGCTGGTGGATAGGTTTCTTTTACCGTTGTATCAGCATCTGCCTCTTTCACTGGAATTGGCTCTGGCACCGAATCTTCAACTGGTTCTATCAAAGATCTCGTTGATTCAGCAGTCTCAAGAGCTGGTGTAGCATCCAGATGTATAGAAGGTTCAACAGCTTCCGTACTAAATGTGGAAGGTGCAACGTCTTCTTGGATGGATAGGACATCCACAGACTCTGATGTTGGTGGGTTTTCAGCTTGTGGTTTATCCTGATGTTCTACCTGAGCTGGTGGTTCAGGGTTTGAGTTGACAACTTCTTCTTCTTTGACTTCTAGTTCTGGTGAATGTTCGACATTTGTAGAGTTCACTTCGAGAGTAGTTTCATCCTTTTTGTCCTCGATTTCCCATGGCAGATGATCCTGAGAAGCACCAGGAAATAGTTCATCCACAGGTCTAACTGGTAATAAGTCACTGTTGGTATCATTACTTTGCTGGAGTTCTTGTGCAGTTCCCGTCGATATAGTCTGTTCTTGTTGAGCATCGAGGTTTGATTCAGTATTTACTATTGGGTCACTGGTCTTCTCTGGCACTTCCCATGGTAAAACTTCCGTCTTACTTGAAGCAAAAGGATCATCGATTGTGCTTTCTTGGGTGAGATGCTTTTCGAGTTCTAGTTTAGGCTGCTCAGATTGTGGTTTGCTGATAAGTACCTCTGGTGCTGACACGAATTGTGTTTCATCAACTATTGCTTGCGATGCTTCTGTCTTTGGTTTAAGTTCTTCGTGTGCTATCTCTAATTCATCAATAGCAGATTCTGCAATGGCAACAGGTGGTTCCACAAATTCAATTTGAGGTTCCCCAGGGGTTTCGACAACAATTGTCTCTTTCAGAGATTCTTCTGCGTTGGAAGGTTCCAGAGCTGTGGGGATTGGAGTGGTGGTTTCACTAGCCTCCGCCTTAACAGGTTTATCTGAAGTTAACACATCATTGATTTCGATGGTATCAATTGAATGTTTATTTGCTTCACTTTCAATCAGGGACAAGTCTTTTACAGGTCCTGCTTGTTCAGCACCAGCATTCAAATTATCATCTTCTATAGGTGAATTTGAACTGTCATCATCATCAGCAATGTTAGGTGTAGCGTTAACATCCACCTCCACAGCACCTCCATTTTTCTTCTTCTTCTTCTTCTTCTTTTTCTTCTTCTTCGAAGCAGATTCATTGGAGCTTGCTTGCGTTGAATTAGTAAACTGTGGTAAAGTTTGTGCCTGTTCATGTTCCTGTTGATGCTCATTATGGGTATGATTCGGCGTGGCACCAGTTGCACTGGCCCCATTCCCTTGATCGTTACCCTCAGACATTGTTTCAGCAAATAACTTAGAATCAAGATCAGTTATTCAGGCCCCTTTCCAAGTAATCTTATAGTGTCAATTGATATTTGATGAATCAAGCAAGTCTTGATAAATTCTCCAATCCTTTTCACACTATTAAATTTCGACAACAAAGCCAAAACACACGCACACATATATTGAAAATATCGAAATGCTTTTACAAATTTCGCGATTTAACATGTTAAACTCCCCTTTTAGGATAACATCTATTTAAGGAAATTTGTGAGTCACGTGAGTGTGCTCATCTGGTTTGAGCCGCAGCAATAGAAATTATGTTAGAAAAGAAAAAAAAAAATTTGATTGATTTTGTAGATATTGATAATGATTAAAGATTATCAGTCTTTGAGATCTTGCTTTTAACTTTGTTTATTCATACAGCTAGTGCAATATTCACGTCTCACAATGGCCGTTGGTGTGATTAAGAGTAAGCAAAAAATGGCTCCTGAAAGGGAGCGTTTTTTGCAATGTTGTTCAGATATCACTTTAGAACTAATCGATTCACTTAAGACATCAAAAGAGATTAACTTGAACGGTTTAATTACCAAGAATTCTAAAAAGTATAGATTAAAATCTCAACCTCGTCTTACTGATATCATCAACTCTATTCCTGATCAGTATAAAAAATACCTGCTACCAAAACTAAAGGCCAAACCTGTTAGAACGGCTTCTGGTGTTGGTGTTGTCGCCGTCATGTCAAAACCTCATCGTTGTCCACATATTTCATTCACTGGTAATATCTGTGTCTACTGTCCTGGTGGTCCGGATTCAGATTTTGAATATTCCACACAGTCTTATACAGGGTATGAACCTACCTCTATGCGTGCCATAAGAGCCAGATATGATCCTTATGAGCAAGCTAGAGGTCGTATTGATCAATTAAAACAAATTGGTCATTCAGTTGATAAAGTTGAATACATCGTCATGGGTGGTACTTTTATGTCCTTGGATAAAGAGTATAGAGAGGAATTTATCTGTCAACTACATAATGCATTATCCGGTTATAACGGTACTAATTTGGATCAAGCTATAAAGTATTCCCAACAATCATTGACCAAATGTGTTGGTATAACCATTGAAACAAGACCTGATTATTGTACCAGGACTCATTTGGATGATATGTTGAAGTATGGTTGTACAAGACTGGAAATTGGTGTTCAAAGTGTATTTGAAGATGTTGCAAGAGATACTAATAGAGGGCATACAGTTAAAGCTGTTTGTGAGACTTTTGCAATTGCTAAAGATACCGGTTACAAAATTGTTAGTCATATGATGCCTGATTTACCAAATGTTGGTATGGAAAGAGATTTGGCCCAATTTAAAGAATATTTTGAAAATCCAGATTTTAGAACGGATGGTTTGAAAATTTATCCAACTTTAGTTATAAGAGGTACTGGATTGTACGAATTATGGAAAACTGGAAGATATAAGTCATATAACGCAAATGCCTTGATTGATCTTGTTGCAAGAATATTGGCTTTAGTACCACCATGGACTAGAATTTATAGAGTTCAAAGAGATATTCCAATGCCTTTAGTTTCAAGTGGTGTTGATAATGGGAATTTGAGAGAATTAGCCTTGGCTAGAATGAAAGATTTTGGTACAAAATGTAGGGATGTTAGAACAAGAGAAGTTGGTATTCAGGAAGTACATCATAAAGTTCAACCAGATCAAGTTGAACTTATAAGAAGAGATTATTATGCAAATGGAGGTTGGGAAACCTTTTTAAGTTACGAAGATCCAAAACAAGATATTTTGATTGGACTATTAAGATTAAGAAAGCCAAGTAAGAAATTTACCTATAGAAAAGAATTCTTAAAACAACGTACTTCGATTGTTAGAGAATTACACGTGTATGGATCTGTTGTTCCATTACATTCAAGAGATCCAAGAAAGTTTCAACATCAAGGGTTTGGTACTTTGTTAATGGAAGAAGCTGAAAGAATATCTAGAGAAGAACATGGATCTGAAAAGATTAGTGTTATTAGTGGTGTTGGTGTTAGAAACTACTATGCAAGATTAGGATATGAATTGGATGGTCCATACATGTCGAAAAGTCTGTACTGATTCAATTACAAAGGCAATCCATCTCGCATTATCACCCTATCATAGCATCTTACTTTCATAACGAATTATATCTTTTATTTATTTTCAACTCTATTCCTGTAGTGTTTGTTACTTCTCTCTACTCCTACATCCATCTCTCTACAATCTAAAATTCTAGTATTTGCATTTGTACATAACAGTAAATCTTACAAAGTTGTGTTCATTAATTTTAAGCCAGAAAATGTGTAAAGTCTCTTGTTCACAACTTGTTAAACTGATCCCAAGCAGTTTCACAATGCTTTAAAAACCTCTCTTTATCATTATCTCCCTGTCTATCAAATTTAAATCTGAATATATTGTTATCCAATGTCAGCTGTGCAGTTACTGGATGTTCTTCACCATCTTCTTCATCCAGTCCAACTTTCGCGTCTTCTTCAATTGCATTACTTTCTGGATCATCACCATCATCTTCCTCTTCCTCATCTTTTTCTTGGTTTTCCTCTTCTTTAGAATCCTCGTCAATACGTTCATCCGTTGTTGGGAGGTGTGATGTCGTTGCCGTTGTAGATTGTTTGGAATTTTTCACAGGATGTGGTTTTTGATCCAAATTGAAAAATGCACGTTGTGCAGACAATGGTTGCGATGAAGCTGGAGCAAAACGAGTCGCATCGCCTTCAAAGACATCACTGACATGATTTATCTTTCTAGACTCTTGGTATTCTTTAAACTTAGCCCATTGTTGCTGTTGAAAGGCTAGTTGTTGTTGATAACGATTGAGTTGTTGTTGAGTTAGAGGTGGGCCATGTACACCACCAGATGCAGCTGTTCTTATTGGATTTCTCAAAGCTGTTGCAGTTTTGGGGACCACGCGTAATGGTTGAAACCGCTGTGAAGTGGTAGTTTGTGGGGGGTTTCTTGCCGATTGTAAAATACCGTTTTGAGGATACTGTACGTTGCGTGGGTATGCTCTTCGTTGTAAGTACGCTTGTTGATCATAAGGAGTGATTGGGTTTACATTAGGGTTAAAATTGTTTGGGGCTTGTCTTAGTCTTATTGTAGGTACTGCTGATACCGGGAGTGGTTTTTTGTTATTGAACTTGGATCTTTTTGAAGTCGCAGGGGTTATATGATAAAGATTTGGATTCACATTATAGATTGGAGCAGATTTTATGGTTGGTCTCCCAGCTGTTGAAGCTGAATTGAGATTAAGAGGAGGTGGTACTTTAGCTCTTTTAAAGCGTTTATTTGATTGAGATGAAGGGATGGATAAATCCTCCATGTTGTTTGTAAGTCCAGAAGTTGAAGGTGTATCAACTTTATCTTCATCTACCGTTCCATCTTTTGTCTCTTTATGGTCCTTTTTGGCGCCGTGATCTTTTTCTTGTTCCTCATCTTCATCTTCAAGTACCTTGTGGCCCAAATTTCTACTTGCAATAATATGACGCTGTTGGGCCTCAATGGATTTGGAAATTAAAAAAGTAGTCTTCATCTTTGCACTTAGTGGTGGTAACCCTGGAGATACACACTTCAAGGCAAATTCGTTCATATCCTTTGGCGAATTTATATCATTGGTATCAAGAGAATAGTTTGAATTTTTCAAGTCCAAATTAGCTGGTCTTGGTCTTTTTTTCAATATTTCAGAATCTGTTTCTGTCATGATGAAATGATGAATCTTTAAATTGGTTTAATAATAAAACTATCGTCCCTTATCAACATAGAGAGTTGTTACAATTGATTAAATTTTTTTTTTTTGGTTTTGGGTATATGTGTATTTTTTTTACTATAGTTTCCAAGTTTTTACAATCCAAAATGTTTCATATTTTCACGATTACATATAATGTAAACCCAAACTGTAAAATGTTTTAGATAATTTTTGGACATTCGGGACAATAGTAAAATCTGGTTGGCGATCTCTGTTGAATGTTGAAAGTAACTCCCCTGAGATTTAGGAGGACTTCATAAAAACCGGAAGTCGAGATTTCGTTGTGCCTGATTTTCTCCAAAAAAAAAAATTATACAGTATATTACTTGAAAAATGAGGACAAATGAGAATGTACAACTTAAAAAAAACACACGTTAGACAATGCAGGAACCAAAAGGGAGAAAACAAAACGTACAACGGGACAAATGAGGATTAGGGACAATACGATTGAAATAAAGTGTAAAAAGCTGTTAATTTAAGAACCTCAAAATCCAAAAAGAGCCTGACATATAAACTCACATAGTGGTTATGATCTAAAAATTACTGATATTGTTATGTGTTACTATTTTTAACTACCTCTGATTTGTTGATTGTTTGTTTAAAGATGAGCTGATATATAATTATTAAGATTTCTGCAAAGTCATGCTCCATAATCATCTTCAATCTGTGTGATGGTTGTGGTAGTGGTGGTACGAATTGGTGAATTAAGATAAATCTCCTGAAAATGAAAAGGTAGCTTGGAACGTATAAAATAGTTTATTTATACTGAAGAGGTTTAGTATAAATCTTATCAAAAACGAACGTTGCAACGCTGGAAGAGAAAGAGAGTTAAGTTTTTCCTATAAGCATGTATCATGGTGACTGGCCTGTTTTGAAGAAGAAAGGGTTTAAAAGTGCTTGAAATTTCTGTTTTTATCAGTCTTTCAAAAGTTGGTAATGCGTCTGCTTTTGGTATAAGGACGAATTAAATTTGAAAGTTTTATTATTACATGTTAAGCTCATAGTAATGTCTTGCTTTTGAAGCTCAAAACAGAAATATTGGATTTCATTCTTGTGTTCTCATATCATACATGGCTAGCTTGGGCTGATTATACAATTCAACAGCGTAACCCGGAGTACCTACAGATATGACACAAAATTTTCATCATCTTTGTCTGATTGTATATCAATACTTAGATTGATTTAAACCATTTTTAACTTTAGCAGCTCTATTAAATCCTAAACAGTTTTCGTAGCTTATTATTTGACTGGATTATTATATTTATCTCAACCTGTTTCGCATGAGCTAATAGGGTGTTTGAAAGTGACGATAAAGTTAGAATTGTAACTTTTAGCTTCAATTAATATAATAAGCAATTCAAATAATGCATAGTGGGGATTAGTATTGCAGTTGATACTCTTCCATATCTTATTTAACCATAAATTTCGCCCACCACTACCCAATATACCCAGCAATATATCTTACATAACGCCTATTCTTTGCCTGTATATACGTTACTATTATTAACTTTGATAATCAATCTAATACTTTATACAAATGTGTCCCTTAACGCAAATTGCAAAAGATAGAAATCACATGATTTTCACACCCAAACATCTTCAAAGTCCTGAAAAATTTGACCTAAATTTTTTTTTTTTTTTTTTTTATTCAGTCCCAAAAATTTCGATGAAAAGGAAAATTTTTACATGTGTTGGCAGAAAAAAGACTATGAAAACTGTGTAAAAAAAAAAAAATTCATCTTTTCCCTTTCTTATTCCTTTTGATTCTAAAGAAAGATAAATTTTGTACAACAATCAATCAAAATATGTCTCAAGGTACTTTATACGCTGGTGCATCAGCCAGAACCATTTTATTAAAAGGTTTAATTAAACAATTAGATTTAGATATCAAAATTGCTGATGAAAAGGATGAAATTTACAAAAAAAATTTCCCACAAAACAAAATTCCAGCTTTTGTTGGTCCAAAAGGTTACAAGTTAACTGAAGTCATTGCAATCTTATTATATGGTATGTATTTTTAGGACGGTTATCAGTATCTGATAATGCCATGTTGTCATAGGATCAATTGAGAACTACAATTGGGGAGGTAGATTAGTTTTTTCTTTGATAACCCACTTTATACACCTTAACGTATATTGCAATGATGATAAACCAATTTTAAATATTACAGTTATCCCTGTCTTAATAAATTATGTCGAGAAATTCTTATCTGAAATTTAAACCCAAAGAGAACGATATATGGAACCAAATGTTGACTCAATTGATCTTTTCAACCAAAAGAAATGAAGTTTTACTAACAAGTATATATATAGTTATTCAATCAAACGATGAAAACTCTCCATTATTAGGTAAAAATAATGCTGAATTTGCTCAAATCATCAAATGGTTATCTCTTGCTAATTCTGAATTCTTAGTTGATATTGCTAAAGTTTTCAAACCATTACAAGGTAAAGGTGTTTATAACAAAAAATTAATCTCAGAAGCCAATGACTCAGTCAACGTCATTGCTGATGTCTTTGAAGCTAGATTAGCTGAATATACCTATTTAGTTGGTGAAAGAATCACTTTAGCTGATTTATTTGCTGCTTCTCTTGTCATTAGAGGTTTTGAAAACTTATGGGGTAAAGAATGGAGATCAGCTCATCCAAACTTTGTTAGATGGTGGAATACCGTTAGAACTCATCCAACTTTAAAAGATGCCTTTGCCGATTTCAAATTCATTGAAAAGCCAATTGAATATACTCCACCTAAAAAGGAAAAGAAAGAATCTGAAAAGCCAAAAGCTGATAAACCAAAAGCTGCTCCAAAGCCAAAAGTTGAAGATGATGATGAACCAGCTCCAGTTGAAGAGAAAAAGGCTAAACATCCATTAGAATTATTAGGTAAAGCCACCAAATTTAACTTGGATGAATGGAAAAGAACTTATTCCAATGAAGAAACAAGAGAAACCGCTTTACCATGGTTCTGGGAACATTATGATCCATCTGAATGGTCATTATGGAGATTTGATTACAGATACAATGAAGAATTAACTCTAACTTTTATGTCCAATAACTTGTTGGGTGGTTTCTTTAATCGTTTACAAGGTTCAACCAAATATATCTTTGGTTCAGGTGTTGTTTATGGTGAAAATAACAACAATGGTATTGTTGGTGTTTTCTTAGTTAGAGGTCAAGAACATGAACCAGCATTTAACGTTGCTCCAGATTGGGAATCATATAAATTTGAAAAATTGGATCCTTCTAACCCAGATGTTAAAACTTTTATTGATGATGTTTTCGCTTGGGATAAACCATTATTAGTCAATGGTGAAACTAGAGAAGTTGCCGATGGTAAAGTCTTTAAATAGATAACCCATCTCTTTTCCATATGTGTTTAGCGTTAGTATGATTCAATAATGATTAAAATCTACAACTTGTAGTTGTTTCTCTCTCAAAATCAGTACAACCCATATCTCTCATAGATTTAGTTTCTATAGTAATTATTTTAAAATGCCAAGTCGGGTAATTTCATCGCGAAATATCTTTTTTTGGGTTTTTTTTTTTTTTTCTTTTCTTGATTTTTTTTTTTGGTCTTTAGTTAGCCAACGAAAATGAGTGTAGAAGATTATTAGTTTGATTTAACTCTAAAACAGCATTTTTCAGGTACTCTTCTTTGGGTTAATTGCTGTTGCTGAAGTTTTTGGGAGACACGTTGTCCAATTTGTTTGTTGTTGTTGTGTTTTTATAGTTCATTGGAGATAGTTATCTAGGCGTTCAATTATATCAAAGACAGATACATTTTTTTGACACGAAAGCATTAAATTCATAAAGGTACCCAGACCAACCATCACCCGCCAACTACTAAACATCAATATTCCACTTATAAATAGCTCATCTATACCAATATGAAGGCTGCTGTTAACAAATCTCCATTCTTACGTCAAATAAGAAGAAAACCATTGACTTTATTAGGACCATTGGTGCTAATAGCATTGGTATACTATTTATTCTTTGCATCATCTAAACCTCAATCTAAATACAGTTATAAAGTTAAAAAAAATGGATTGTTTGGTAGAAAGCAAGATGTCATACCAAGAAATTTACCAGGTGATCATATTTCTCATTATGATTTAAATAAATTAACTTCCACTCCAATGGCAGTTTATAACAAGGAAAAAGTTTTAATCTTAACACCAGTATCAAGATTTTATAACGAATATTGGTTAAATCTATTAAGATTAACATATCCAAGAGAATTATTAGAATTAGGATTTATTGTACCAAGAACTAAAGATGGTGATTTAGCATTAAAAAAATTAGAAAAAGCAATTAAACAAGTTCAAACTGGTAAAAAGGAGAATAGATTTTCTAAAATTACGATATTAAGACAAGATACTGAATCATTAGAAAGTCAAATTGAAAAAAATAGACATGCATTAAAAGTTCAAAAAGAAAGAAGATCAAATATGGCATTGGCAAGAAATTCGTTATTATTTTCTGCTTTAAGTCCATATACATCATGGGTATTATGGTTAGATTCAGATATTGTAGAAACTCCACCAACTTTATTACAAGATTTAGTATCTCATGATAAACCAGTTGTTTCAGCAAATTGTTATCAAAGATATTATGATGAAGAGAAAAAGCAAGATTCAATAAGACCATATGATTTTAACAATTGGGTTGAAAGTGAAGAAGGTTTAAAAATTGCATCTCATATGTCTGATGATGAAATCATTGTTGAAGGTTATTCAGAAATTGCCACTTATAGACCTTTAATGGCACATTTTTATGATGCAAATGGTGATGTTAATACTGAAATGGAATTAGATGGTGTTGGTGGTGCTGCAGTTTTAGTTAAAGCTGATGTTCATAGAGATGGTGCTATGTTTCCCCCATTCCCATTTTATCATTTAATTGAAACTGAAGGTTTTGCTAAAATGGCTAAACGTTTAGGATATCAAGTATTTGGATTACCAAATTATTTGGTTTATCATTACAACGAATAATAACTATTCATTTAATTATACAAGCTCTATACAAATTTCTTACTAGCAAGTCTTGGATCATTGTAAGAGGTGTTATCTATCCTAGACCCAATATTACTTGCTTATGAGACAAGGTTTAAACTTACCCTCTCTCGCGTCTTTAAATCTGATAAATTTGATAAATCTTTGCTGCTAAAAATAAAATATTGCGTTATCGCAAGTGAAGCTTATGTAATTTTTTTTAAGCGATAAGAAAATAACAATGTAATTATGGAAAAAGAAATTTAGGATTTTTTTAAATTTTTAAAAAAAAAAAAAAAAGGTCTAGGGAGAGAAAGTTAAGGCCTATTTTTGTCTTGTTTTCCAGTCTTTATCAATTTTTTCTTTTTTGCTTTTTTTTGCTCTTTAGGACTTGGCCTAAGCTTTCCTATTAGTCTTCATTTTCCTTCCCTCGTAATATAATAATAAAATATAATAACGAAAATGCCACCCTTTGTAACAACGGGAAAGTGGTTATAATTATTTTTTTTAAACATATTTAAGCGTGTTCTTCAATAGTTTCTCATTCTGTTTAAAATAACTAAGAATAATAAACAATCCCACATCAATTCAATCAATCACTTCTATTTATCTTTAAGATATTTCTAGACTCCAAAGTCCCCATTTTTGTTTTTTTTTCCTTAGGTGTCACTTAGAAAGCTTAAATCAAAAAGGATCCTCATTATCTGGGACTTGAAAATCTATAAGGACAATACATAATACTTTGGCGATAAAGATTCACCTCAACCTTTATCGTCAACCTCTTCACTATCAATCTACTCACTCACTCACATCACTCTCACTACCACAACCACAACCACCACTACCATCACCACCACCTTCAACATCATCATCATCACCCACCTAAACTATAATCGTAAAAAAAAAACCAGTCCCTCTTTATCAGTTGGTGACTCATAACACAGGACATTAAACATATGGTAAGACATCGTAACTCAATGGGTTCAAGATCGTTCAGTAAGACTCCCCAGGTTCGAGGTGGTGAAGGCCAAGGTCAAACTCAGTCACAGGTTCAATCGAACGGTAACTCTTCCGATGATAAAAATGCATCCGCCAAAAGTATGTATATAATACCAGTTTGCAGGTATTTTCAAAAATTTATTCATTTTTGAGATAACTAACACACCTATCTAGACCTTGCTCATGTTCCTTGTAAATTCTTCAAACAAGGTGCTTGTCAAGCTGGTAACTCTTGTCCTTTTTCACATACTTTAGATACTACTTATGATACCACTCCTTGCAAATATTTTCAAAAGGGTAATTGTAAATTTGGTGTTAAATGTGCTCTAGCTCATATTTTACCAGATGGTAGAAGAGTTAATCCAAAGACTTTGGCTCAGGTATATCAGAACCATAATATCACCAATGCTAATAACGCTACTGGCAGTAATAGTAATAATACTAATAGCAATAATAGCAGTATTAACATCAATAACGGTAACAATCCAGGCTCTCAAACTTCACCAGTCAACACTAACACGGTATATGGCGTGGGTAGTGCTGATTCTAATAACAATGGTTATCTTAGCTCATCTCATGGTATTAATATCATTAATAACAATAACATCAATCATAACCATAGCAACGATAATAGTTCATTCAGCAATGCTATCGTGTATAGCAACCTTGTCTCACCTTCATCCAACTCAAACTTTGGAAGCGTTCCAAAGTACAATAACAGTGCTACAAGTGTTGGAAATAATAACACGAATGGAGTTGTCTCTCAAAATGGTTTGAGAAGTGCTGCTCTATCACCATCATATACCTCTCAACATCTTATTAACAATGGAGACAGCTCTCTTCCTCAGTCTTTAAGCTATGAATCACCAATTAAAACTTTTGCCAATGTCCCAAGGGCAAATTCCATCAATGAGAGACATCCTTCATTTACCTCGAACTCAATATGGAGCACTAGTAATTTGGACAACAGTAATTCTAGAAGTCCATTTTATACAAGAAGTTTGTCCCATTCAACAGTCATCAGACCTACCACGACTAGTATTTTCAATCAAAACTCTTTTTTAGATCAAGAAAGTGCTATAGTCGATGATGACGATGAAGATGATGGTTATCATAATGATTATAACACATCGAAAACGACCACAATTTCCAAGAATGATGACATCTTTGAAGAAGACTTTGTTCCATCTAGTCTCTCTGATCTTCTAACTCCACAAGAGCTCAAAAGACGTGGCTCAAGACCATCAACTTCAAGACCTGTGAATTTTTTCAATGGGAGTAATACACCAAATGGTTCGATTGGTGGTGCTCTCAACTCAAATTTAGCTGGAGGGTTTAGTCTCGATGGCTTTAGTTCAAATAATCTGGGCAAACTCAATGGGAACTCGAATTCTAATTTGAATGATGCTAGGAATGAGATTGATCCTGATGAAAATGAAACTCAATTCGAGATGGATGATGACGCTGAACTATCAAGTTGGGGACATGGCCATGGTATTGGTAACAACAATATCAACAGTGATCATCATCAAGGCAAAGGCGAGAATAATGGTAACGTATTGAATATGGGATTCAATGGTTTAACCCTCTGAATTGCCCTTGTTTGTATGCTGGACATATAAATAACTAGAGGTTAAAGTTATTAGAGTTTATTTCATAGTATTGGTTTTTATATAAGTTTAATGCTAGAGGTATTGGTCTACCTCTCATGTTCATCCCCTGGTGGGTTTATAGACAGCAGTTTTAACGCACTATATTAGGTTTCAATACCAATAGTTGATGCGGAAACGTCTTGTGAACACGAAATAGAAAAGTTTTGGTTGCTCTATTACTTCTGTTATCATCAATGGGATTGATGATTAAGGCAACTACTATCAAGTTATCGGTAAGGGAAAAGTTTGGTTAAAAATTTTAAAAGATTAAAATAAGAGTTTGTTTGAAGGATTTTGTTATTAGATAAAGCTGTTTTATAGGAGTACTACAAGTATTTGTTGTTTCAATACGATGGAACATAATATTTAACTCTAATGTACAATGCTCTCTTTGAGAGCCATTCAATTAAACAGTAGTACTGGTAGGTGTGAAAGATGAAACTGAAAAGGATGAAAGATTTGTATATGAACTCAAAAAATAACAGATAATCTCCCACTTAAAAGCTCATATATGATAAGTCAATAGAAAAATGACACAAAAATGCAAGTTATGTTTGAATAGAAACCAAAAAGAAAAAGAATTTAACTGAAATGAAATAAAGAAAAAAAAGCCTCTTCTCTTAACGACGATCTGTCTTACCAGCACCACGCTTACCACTGAACAAATGCTTTGGTATAGAAGCAGTTGCATGACGATCACCTTCACCGGCTCTTGCTTCCAAATTACGTTCACGTCTATGTAATTTAGCTAATCTGTCAGTCTTGGTTCTTAATGATCCATCGGAAACACCATCATTCAAACGATCAGATTTATAAACAGGTTTCTTCTTTTGTGATGAAAGACCAGTTTCCTCTTGAACAACATCAGCACCAGTTTTGTTGTATCTTTCTGATAGTTTAGCAGCTTTCTTACCTTGTAAAATAGTAGTATTGTGACCTAATGAATCCAAATGAGTCTCGAATTCTGAAAAACTCTTGGTCATCTTAGAACGTGGCATTGTACCACCATTCTTCAAGGCCTTTCTACTTCTAGCAGCATTAATCATCTTTTGTTGTTTTTCTCTAATCCATGAAGCCTTTTCATGAATTTCCTCAGCTTCTTCATCTTCAATTTCAGAATCTGAATCGTAGAAACCTTCTTGCTCTAATCTTTCCTCTTCTTCTTCTAAAGCTTGTAATTTGGCAGCAATGTCTTCATCTAAGAAATCATAAACATTCTTACCATCCAAAAATTCTGGCATTTTATCGTTCTTCCATTCATCGTCTTCTAATAGATATGCATCTTTCAAGTTAATGTTGTAAACACCGGCACCACCATTCTCTTCTTCAAGATCACGAGCCAGTCTACGTCTATTTGGATCATTGATATCGTATTTATCAATGATTTTGGCACCTTCTGGAATGAATGCATCTCTTTTAATATCATCTCTTGGAACTGGTCTAGAAACGTGAATTTTATTCAAAACGTTATTAACACGAGCAGTACCTTTCAATTTTTGTTCAATTCTTGAAGCTAATAATTTCTCACAGGCTTTGTTACGAACAGCCATAACATTTTCTTCTTCATGACATGATGTAGTCATGATTTCAACACCTGGAACAGTAGTCAATGAGTTGACTAACTCTTGACGTTCTGGACTTAAATCTTCTGGTCTTATGATATCAACTTTATTTATAACAACTAAAACGGATTTATTGGCAAATAATGGTTTAATAGAGTGGAAAAGTTTAACTTGAGCTTCAATTGAAAACCCACACTGTTCTGAAATATCCATAAAATATAAAACCGTTGAACGTAAATGTGCAATAGCATAGATGGATTGCATTTCAATGTTGTTCATTTCTTCAGTTGGTCTATCCAAGATACCAGGAGTATCAATTGCTTGAAATCTCAAATATTTATAATCAAAATGACCAACGTATAAAGATTTAGTGGTGAAAGCATATGGTTGAACTTCAACATCAGCTTTGGTAATACAACGTAAAAAGGATGATTTACCAACATTAGGATAACCACAGATCAATAGAGTTCTAGTATTTGGATCAATACTTGGTAAACGACCTAAATGTTGTCTGACTTGTTCTAAATATGCAAATGGATCTTTTAATTTTTTAACAATGGTTGCCATTCTACCTAGAGCAGCTCTTTTCAATTGTTTACATTGAAACAAAGATTGACCAAACTTCAACAGTCTAATGTAATCTCTTGAAACTTGTTCAATCAAAGTCTTAGCTCTGGAAACAGCAGCTAAAGAAACTTTATAATGATTCTTCTCATATAAAGTATCCATAAGATCTCTATGGAAAGGATGAACATCGTTGATATTTGGGAAACCACTGACAATATCTTGGAACTTCTCTTCAAAACCTTCAGCAGTAAACTTCACTTTTCTCATGTAAAAAGATCTGATTCTGTTAATTTTAAAACCTGGTCTAATAACAGTTGGAGTCTTTCTTTGAGTTCTGTTTAAAACAATATCTAAAGTATCATTTGCGGTAGGAACCGTTGGTATATCTTTCCATGTTAACTGCATTTTTTCGTATTTAATACAAAACACACACAACCAAAGCACTAGCAAAGAAACAAAATGTAATAACAGCTATTTTGTACTATTAAAAAGTATTAGTTTTTGTATATAAATTTTTCTCTTTTTTTCCTTTTTTTTTTTCGTACTAACTATTAAAGAATATTATTATTAAAAAAAAAAAAAAAAAAAATTTTAAAATTTTTTTAGAGCGATGAGATTACCCGGTTTCTGATCTTTTTTTTGTCACATGACCTATAGTGTTTTTTGACACAAAAAGAGCCTTTTAGTTGGTGTGTTGCCATGATTTGAAATATACCAAAGTCTACAATGCCAAATCTTTTAGGTCGTTGACTATCGTTATAAGTATAGACTTGAATTATCAGACTGGTAATGTCGCTTTTTGCTTTTTATGTCTGTTATTCTCCAAGTCGTTAGACTCATTTTGGAGACGTTTGGCCCTATTAACGGGGATTAAGCCCTCAATTTCATTGATTGTTCGCTTAAGATCAGAATATCTGGGCATGATCTCTAAAGTCTCCTCCTTCTCAGACGGCTCATAATCCTTCTTCAACTTTGGAGATATGTATATCTTGCTGTTCACTCTATATTTGATAGATTGTGGGCTATTTAGCAGATTTTTCCAGTTGATCTCTTTGGTCATAACAAGATTACTCTTCTGAATGATAACTGCAATCTCATGAGGGCATGAAGTGAACCCTTCTTCGTAAGAATCACCACAATTGGTACAGGATGCAACTCCATTCTCGTAACTAACTTTTGCCTCATTATGATATAATTCCTTATGTCTTATCTCACCATCTTCAAAAAAATTCGGTTCCAGCTTAAATCCGTTATATAAATTCTTAACAATTTTGAGAAATTTTTGCTCTGATATAAGACTCTTGTACTCAGGTTTAAAACTGACAACAAAGTCTCTTGTATCTTCAGTGTTAGGTGTGACCTGAAAAAATTGGGATAAAGTCATAACGACGCTGTATATCACACTTCCAAATCTAACAAGATCATCAGAAGGTGAGTTTAATCTCTTCAAGTAGGTCTTTTGTGCTTTAGCTATTTTAAATTGTTGATATTGAGTCAAATCAATAATCAGATCAGAAGTGGATTTGTGCTGAGTGGATCTCAGAAAATCAATGTACTCTCCAGTAAAATAAACATTGTAGACATTGAAATCTCTAAACAAACCTTTCCTGGAAAACATTGGAGAAAACCAATTCACCAAGGAATATGCGAAATTCAAAGTTGTCCTAAACTCAGGATGGAATAATTTCAACAGCTCCACTTTTGAAACGTTTACTATTTGTGAATCTGATGAATAGCACATCTGATTAACAAGCTCTCTGACCCTTTGATGTTGAGATAAAGGAGTAAATTTTTGAATGTCTTTCACTAAATGGTGTGTTGATGCATGGAACCAAAAATTATGGTGTCTGAATGCAGTTTCAATAGCTAGTCTGACACCTGGATCGCTTGTTGATATCACATGGTACTTTTCAAGTTGAGATAGAATTTGATCGTTGTAATTGTAAAAACTGGTCAAGAATTTCAACCAGGTAATGCGATCATCTCTTTTGGTCAAACAAAATGATAGAGGAATAGAGTCAGTAGATGCCAATCTAATTGATACAATCATGAGGTGATTGAAGTCACCATTACTAAATTCGCCATTCAAGTCAATCTTATCAATCTCGATGTATGGCAAAGCTTTTGATACAATCAACTCTGTAGGCAATGAGTTTTGAATGAGGATTGAATCGGCAGTCTTTTCATAATTGAGATCCTTCCACGTGCGAAAGTCTTTTGAAAATGGTAGCTCCATCACCTTTTTGGCTTTCAATTCATGAAATTCCCAAAATTCGGCGTCTATACGTCCTGTAAAACTATTACATGTTATAAGTGATGGTGAAGTTCTCGAGTCATTGTAGTAAACTGTGGGTTTGAAATCAGGGTCAACTCTTAAGACATCCTCTAGTGCACCGAGTTCTTTCATGTTAGACACCTTTATATGCTTGTTCTTTGTGATTTTATCTTTTAGTTTTGTTATAACACCTTCAAGCTGTGATTCATCTTTAGCAATGTCCACCAAGATCGAGTGATTTTTATTCTTAACAAATGAGTTTGAGATTAGTGTATTTCCCGTGAAAAGATTCCATACCAAACCGTACGTTTCCAATGCACACAATGTTGCTATTAAAGGTGGCTCAGAAGTGTCTGCAAATTGGCTCTTGAACTCTTCCAAATAATTCGTTTCCAAATTGGTGACTGTAGATAACAGTGTATGATCTCTATCAAATCTTGTATTTAGTGACGTATTGATTTTATCAACAAGTTCACTATCGTAAAATCCAAGTTTCGTTGCAAGATAATCACTTGTTAATTCTGTGAACACTCCAAACTTTTCCATTGAAGATACTTCTTTAAATCCCGGAACTTTTAAATCAAAGTATAGAAATAAGTCATATATGTAGGATACAAAAGTTGTTTTAAAGTGTCTTGCTGTCCATAATAAAGATGAGTAAACTTGAAAAGCGGAAAGATCTTCTTCTAATTTTTGATAAACCAAAGTTAGAGATGATTTTAATTCTTCTTTTGACAAAGATTGGGTACTCCCACTGTCAGGGGGAAACTCCTGTTTGTCATGATTCATATCAACCACAGTATTTAACACGTCTTCGAAAAGGCACTCATGGTTTAAAACGAAGTCAACTGGCCTAATAAATTCATCCACTCCATTGTCAAAAATTAATTTACATAATGCAACACCACAGTGAGAGCAGCTCAACTGGTTTGTAATCATGAAGTTGCAACCTTTGTTGTACTCTTCTCGGAATATTGTTTCAAGGTTCAGGAAGACACTATCAGATGCGGAATAGTATAAAAAGAGCAGAAGTTTCGCATCAGAGAATGATTTGAAGGCACAGTTTCCACTTAACAATGGGAAAATATCCGAAAAGCTTTCTCTTACTGTCTTTATTATCATAGCAGGATCATCCAAGAGGTAAAGTTCTATATCATCCAATGTAAGTTGTAAATTATTGTCAGACTTAGGATCGATCAGTTTTGCATTTTTTGGAAGTTTTAGTGTAATAGTGTCTGAAAAATTTAAAGCCTTTCCATACTTACGGTATAGATGAACTGGGGTGTATTTCATGTGCTCAGCTAGTGCTTTGGTATCAGAAATTTGGCTACCATCTTGGATTTTTGGATCGGGTGCATTAAAATTAAGATTGGCACTTGCCACAGTAGTTGTTAAGGAAGCCTCGTCTTTGTTTAATGATCTTGATTCATAGTAATTGTCTGCTATAACTTTAGCATGATTGCTTTCATAATTTTGAGAAATTATTCCTGATGCTTGTCCTGGTGACAGGATCATACTTGCATGTTTTTCATCCATAGAAAGATCGGTTTCGGAAGTTTTTACGCCTGGGTTCAAAATCTCCTCTGGGGACAAACTTTGGTTACCAATGGACCCTTGACTTCCAACCCCAGTATCATGATCCGATGAATAAGTTGAATTAAAATCAGATATCACCTCGACTGTTGTATTGCAAGTCTCTCCTTTGAGTATTGGTAGACCGATTGACTCATCTTTTATGTTTGTCGGGTTCTGCAAAGTAGTTTCCTCTGGATCTAGCTGTTGACCTTTCATCACTTCCAACTGCTTTTTAG
Organism: Taiozyma peoriensis; assembly: GCA_030574875.1. Classification (NCBI taxonomy): domain Eukaryota; kingdom Fungi; phylum Ascomycota; class Saccharomycetes; order Phaffomycetales; family Wickerhamomycetaceae; genus Taiozyma; species Taiozyma peoriensis. The sequence goes on from JAJMFM010000063.1 coordinate 26,397, forward strand.
TCTTTGCCAACTCATATAAACTGTTTGCAAGTTTCTTTTCAAGAGATTTGATTTGTTCATCTTTATCTTGAACTTCAACTTTATATTGACTGTTTTCCAATTTCAAAGATTTTATCAGATGATCCTTTTCAATAACCTGACTCTTCAAAGATTCGGCAATTGCTACTAAACCTTTGACTGATTGCTTGAATGTTGAAAAATCCTGAAATGCTCTTGATATTGAATGAAACTCTAAAGAGTCTATTGGGAACAGTGAAGATCTGTCAAGTTGTGGGTTCATGTTAGAAGGCGGTAGCCGCGTTTCCTGCTTATGCCGCGTTGGGGATGGAGGATTGAGACCTTCTGAGTCTATTATGTGAGGAGCAGTGATGTACAATGGTTGTCTTGATGGTATTGAGGTTGGCTCAAACTGTTGGAAGCCATTAATGTTGTTCCCATAACGATATCTTGGGTCATTATAATCTTCTAAATATGGAGATTGATGATGTCCTTCTACTATTCATAGGACTAAAAGTTAGTTATAAATTCCTGTAAACAACTAAAAAAAAGATTAACATACGGTGATCTTCATGGGGAACAGATCGATGGCTTGAAGTCCACCTTGATGAAGCCCTAGACTGTTCATGACTCGGAGGATAATTTGTATAAAAGCCATTCTGATCCAAATCCCTCTCCTCTGTCATTTCACCCGCCTGACTTTCACAAAAAGATTAATAGAGCGGTATTGTTCAGCTATTTCCCATTCTTTTTAAAGCATTGTTCGTTTTGTTTGTTTTACTGATTTCTTAGTACAAATCTCCTCTTCGCGTGTACTTGATCTTATAATAATATAACCAAAGCCTTGCATTTTTGTAGAACAACTTCGCGCATAAAATCGATCACCAAAACAAAAACATTGATTATATAATCAAACTAAGATATGGGTTATATAATGGTTATGTAATCATGCCAAAAAAAGAAAATAAAGGAAATAGCCGGCATTATTTGTTTTGACATTCCTTTTTAGTATAAGCAAAATGCCAATAAAAGCTTGTTTTTCTATTCCTTTTATCTTGGAAAGTATGCTTTTCAAGTGAAATTTAAACTAAGTTTACTATTGTATGAGTAAGATAAAAGCTACACTATGAAACTGGAAGGTTAACTCTTGAATCGAATTGATTACCCAAATAGAATTATAAACTCTCTTGAAGAATGACCTTGTTACCATTTGTTAGTTTAGATTCTTAAATGTCCGTCCCGGCTAATTCCTAACCTCACCGAACGATAATCAACCTTATGAAGATCCCAGATAAACGATCCTCACTAACTATGGTGGTACCTTGTAAGTCCTTTCAGATCTACACATTATAACAGTCAGATATGTACTATGTGGAATTATGTATCAAGGTTTTTTTTTTTTTTTTTTTTTTTTCATAGACAAAAAAGCCTTTAAAAAGATCAACTGCTTCACGGTTACTGCAACTAAGTAACTGAAATAAAATAGATCGTAGATCTAATAATAATATGTGCCAGAATTTTTTGTTGCCTTTTAAAGTTCAAGCGAAAAACTTAGACACATGTTATCCGAGTTTGCATACAGTTTTTTTAATATGACGGAGATATTAGTGGACACTACTTGTACAGCGAGAGTTAGCTGCATTTAATTAATCTCGATCTTCTAGGTGATCAAAGAAACTTGTAAAGTTCGCCCATCGTCAACTATCACTTTACAGTTTTACAGGGGTAGATCTCACTCATCATCTCTTTTTTTTTTCTTTCATTTATTGACCCTGTTGGATTTTACGATGATTGAGATTTTTAACAACTCGCTACAAAATATCAGATCTCTATTGCAGCACTTGTATTGACCATTTCTACACCTTTCAAGGTATCTTTTTGTGTTGATTTTTTTTTTTTTTTTTTAATTTCAATTTAAAGTTTCTTTGTTTAAACTAGCATCCTCAGGGTTCAAAACAATTGACTGACATCATTCACTTAGCTTTTCTCGTACTGAGATCTCGACAGGCTTTAACCAAATATGAGAGACATGATTCCAACGGAAGTGGGGGCTAAGGCTTTGATCGTTTTAATGCAGTTTATGATTCGCTATTATAACGCGAATTTTGAGCCTCGAACAAAAAAGCAAGCGCTCCAGTGTTTCAGTAACATTCCAAAATGATCGTCTTAAAATCTATGTCTCAGATTCAGTTGTTAAACTAACGTATATCACACATAGTATTAAAGGTACACACTTCATCTGAGATAGATGTTCGATTTCTAATATTCTCTTCCTTGTAATCAGTATCTTTCTCTGTATAAGGCGGAAGAGTCTCCAGGGTTGAACTTTTGGAAGATTACCAGTGTGGCTGGAGTCGTCGTGAGCCTGCCCTTTCCTGATAATAGAGGCCTCAAATTTCACAGTACATAATAAAACTTTTATAAGTTCAAACTGGATCAGGGTTTATTGTGTAAGCAGAATAAGAAATATGACGTCTGTAATCAAATAGTCGCTTGGGAAAAAAAAAGCATTGAAAAAAAGCGGGCCAAAAAGCTGCAACGTTACTAAATTTAAACGTTATTCGAATTAAAACGTTTGATGAAGTAGACTTCGGTGGTCTTAAGCCATGTTGAATGCAAACGTTGTATATCCCATGATGAGATGGTAAAATTGTAATATCATTGGTACTCCACTATTGTTTATTTAGTCGTATATGTCTCATCATGATAAACCCTACTGTCAACTAGGTTTGATTTACCTTTTGATAGGTTATCAAGATGATACTTCACTTCTTCATCGCATAGACTGCTCTAGGCTTACAATGAGATATAACACAATAGCCTTCAATTTATTTCTAACTTTAAACACTAATTATTTTATCCCAATGTGTCAATCGATCTTTGGAGTCAAAACCTAAGTTGCAAACTCTGTTACGACTAATTAGCTTTGTTTTTGGTCCACAGAATGTGCCCTTTCCACGATACTAAATTGAAAAGTTGAAGTCAAACATACTGAATTAGAATTGACTGAATACTTTTCATCATTTGATTATCCCTTCAAAGCTAAGGTTATTTTATTTTACCCATATATTATTGATTGTTAGATTTGTTAGATTCAATCGGTAACTTTCAGGAAATCATCGATTAGCGGGATACGTCATAAGTTAAGCCTTTTTTTTTTTTTTTTTTTTTTTTTTGTGGGTTTTTCCTTAAAAATGAGAAGAGCAGAAGCGAGATATTTTGGTAGATCACAGATTTTAGTGCGATGGTAAGTCAGACTTACAAAAGCAGGATCCATATGCTAAGATTTTGTATATCCATTATAATAGTTATTTAGTAAAGATCTAATGTAATACGGTTAGGTTATTTCTGTTTAAGTAGCTCTAAATTGATTCCAAAGTATGCTGTTTTGGCTTCACATATGTATTATGCATCAAGTATTAATTCAAACTATGCCTTGCACAATCAAGCTTCAACTCTTTCAGACCAAATTAGTTGAACAATTTTATCTTGGCCCTCTTATTTTATCACTCAACGTCAAACTTGAGAATGGCTATGGGGAAAAATTCTAGTGTTGGATAGTACTGTCCACTAATGGTAAACATATCCTTTACTAGCTGTATATATAAGACAAAAGTAAGTCAGTACTGCTGATGCTTGACATGGTTTAACCAGGTTGCACATTTTTAAAAATACAGTATTACCACTCATTCTCACATAATTTACAGTGCTCCCTGAATATAATTTAAAGAAAAGAGAACAGAAAGTGTTTTAGAAGTACATATAGAGAGAGTTTGTACACAACAAAAAGAGTCGTACTCACTCAAGAGTATACTTTCTAAGAGACGGTATTTAAATCATCATGGTAGTGTATATTCTCTGTAACGTATGCCCCTATTTCTCTAGAAGCTTCATAACGAAAAGTTTGACAATTAAAACTTCATCAATTTAACTTTTTTCACTCTTACGAGCCATAAAAAAAAGTTTATTTGAAACGGTTTTGCTTATTTTCAATCTCTTGTAGAAATTATGAACAAGGATCGTCGTCGTCGTCATGCTTCTCAAAATTAAGACCTGAATTTTGTAAATTTTTTCAAAGTAATATTATGCAGTGTTCTCTTCCTTTTATTACCATTTGCATATGTCATGCTATTTAATGCAATTTTTTTTTTATTTTTTTTTTTTTTTCAACAATTGTAGCGATAGTTGATGAAAAGGGAAAAAATTGGCAAAAATGTTAAACGTACCAATTTCCAGAAACATATTTTTCGCAAAAACTTTGTTGAATATTTTCGTTTCTCATCGGTAGAATTCCTTTTAATGGTAATATTTCATTAGAAAGTTAAAACGGAATTAGAGTGGTACGGCTGTTGAACGTACTAGCTTTATAAGATCTACCATAATCATAAGACTAAACTTATCAGCCACCCAAACTCCTGTTTTTTAACATTAACAGTCACACGTACAAAATGTTCCCTAATGTACAATCACCTACCGGCTTTTCCTGATGCACTTTTAAAGACTACTATTATTACTAGTACTATTTATTATTACCTACCGAGCTTGTCTTCTTTGGCGTAATGAAGTTTCCACTTGGCGAATGGTAATCTGACATGACGTCTAATGGTTAATCTTACAAGAGAATCCACCTTCAAATAGAGTTGTTGTCAATTTGTAACACAGATATACTGATCGTATTGACATGGAAGGTGAATATTTTGCCGGTATAGTAAATTAAATGATGGACAAAGTAGGATGAATCTGATTAAAATGAAAGGAGTTGTTAGAGTCAAGACATATCTGTAAAAGTTGTTCCGTAGATTTCAAATTTTCGAGCTATTGCAAGAATTACAAATGGTGATGATATGCCTATACAAGTCTTCAACTGATCCGAAGAAGATCGGCCGGTAGTAGAACTGATCAACTTCATGAACTAAAACTTGATATCTTTATAAGCCCGAATTGAAATAAAAAATCTCTGATAATTTGTAAAAATGGTGGAATATTCTCATCATTCTGTAAATTTCATTGGACTTCATATCTCTCTCATCGGCCTTGGCTCTTTTACTTGACTACTGATTACGTTTTGGCTATCCAATTTCACAATAACTGTAAATTTAAATGTTAATACTTATTTACAGTGTTCGTGTATCAATAAGTACCTGCTTCAAATGTTAAAGACTAGTTCAAAACACCAAAAACAAAAATTTGCATTTGAACACCATGGTAGCTGAAGAGCTCTCTAACAAATTCAGGAATGTTGGCAAATTTATCCCACTCACTAAGAGAGAATTTTATCGTTGTTCCATATAATTTCTATCAAGAAATCTCAGGTTCCTCGGCGGACTTGAGAAGTTAAAAAATTATCAATCTCAAAATTCTAATGGGCCCCCATGCTTGGCAAGGTAACTGAATTAGAGGTGCCCCGGTAATAATGTACAATGTTGAACCGTGCATTTAATAAAACGATTTCTACCTAATCTGTACCTGAAGTATAAAGCTTTTGAATTGAGAAATTTTTAAACATAAAAAAGCATAACTAAAGTCAGTAAGAAAACCTTTTCAAGTTGTCTGATGCACATAGCTGCTGCATCGGTTGGAGCTGTGCGTGTGCAAACCTGAGACATTAATCATCTATCACTTTATGAAAACAAGAACTAAGTTTTCTTGAAAAGAAGTACAAGTTAAAACTTATAAACTAGTACTAGTTATAATTGTTAGTGAGAATGAGAATGTTGGAAATTACTTCATTCTCGTTTAGATGGAACTTTGAAAAAAAAAAGATCCATAGGAAGTTACAAGTTTAACAATAAGTAGCCATTTAATCAATTGAGTCACACAGTTCTAGCTTTTCCAACAGCTGATATCATTTGTATTTCTTTCTTGTCAAGCGCTGCCAAACAGGCCGTAGTGCTCTTTCTTTTGATTAGTATTCACTTCTCATCTTTGTCTCTCTATCTCAGCTATAAAGAAAAGGAGAAGGAAAACTAGACCTGATACAACACATTTGTTTGTCTAATATTAAACTATTGAAGGAAAAAAATCCTCTCGAGAAAATTAAGCTAAAATCCATTTGAGGTGCAACAAAAATCAATCTCAACTGATTATTTTCTACTTAATTGATAATTTAACATAATTGACTGCTTTTTATAACTTCTTGTATCTCTCTAGTCAAGGTTAGAAAGCTTCTCAAAAGGTGAGGGAATCTCCCTCACATTCTTTTCACATCCTTCTCTCAGCTCTCAGGTTATTCCTCGGAACTTAAAGTTATTATATAGCCAAATTCTTGCAGACATCAAACTTGTACTTTTAGCCTCCATACAGATTCAACGGCTAAATAATTCATGATACATAGCTAATGAAGACACATCAAAATAGGTTAAGGTTAAACACAATGGAAATAAAAAGAACGTAGAACTAGTGAATTAAGATTAAAAAAAATTCAAGTTATGTATATATGATAAGTAACAGTATAAAATAAACAACACCCAAGGGGAGTACTTATGAAACGTAACACTTTTTTCACAAGAATGATAATTCATTGATGATGTGAAAACATAATTGCGTCAGCATTTTTAGTAAACCAATCTTTGAAATCAATAAATAGACACGCATAAAGCCAGTACGCGGGACATAGAAATTGTTCAAAGAAATGAAGAACTTTGTTGATGACGAAATACTTATCCAAGATTAATAGCACTTGGAGTAAAATGAATGAAAATGTGATATGAATTAAAAAAACCAAACACCCAAAAACAGACGAACACACACACACACACACACACACACACACACACACACACACACACAAACACACACACACACAAGGGAAAGTATAAAAACAAATGCATGCATCACAGGACAGAAAGAAGAAACAAATCAAAGTTAAAGAAATTCAAATTGGAGAAGTGAAGATTGAATAGCAGAGGATAAACTAAAAGCAAGGAAGAGACAAGAAACTAGAACATCAAAAATTTAACGACATAGGCAAATGTTACCAATTTAGTTGATAATCATTCCCATTTGTAGTGGTTGGATGTAGCAAGTTTGGTAAAGATCCAGTGTTCACTCCACCAATTTGGTTAGTCGTTGAATCTTTATTCTGGACATTTGTGGTCGAGCTATTCCCACTTGAGTTTGCTAGGCTAGAAAGTCCACTGGAATTGTTTGAGACGTTTGATGTGTGATCTGCTTCTAGCTTATCATCGCCATCCACTTTTAGTTTAGCATCACGTTCGTGTAACTTGCGATGTCTGATCATGTTTGACCTCACACTGAAAAGTCTACCACAGTTATCCCAAGAACAAGCAAATGGCTTCTCGCCAGTATGTGAGTAAAGATGTGTTTGTAAACTTGATGGTCTTTTAAATTGCTTCTGGCATATGTTGCAACGATTGCGACGTGCTGTCTCTGGAGTCATGCCTAGTAGAGAGGAACTCGTAGACGATGTCGAGGAGAATCTCTTAGATTTTGCATGGCCATCAACTGGGTACGTTTGACTTCTTGGATGATAATTTGAGTTGGCACGATATTGTAAATCTAAAACTCCAGGAAATGGTGCTTCTTCTGATCCATTCCCTTGTGGTAAAGAAATTACAGGGGCTGAACTTGGATTCGTCGATGGATGAGGCAATTGAGTTTGTGGCAATGCCTGATTGTGGGATTGAGGAGAATGTGATTGTTGCTGTTGTTGTTGCGGTTGTGGTTGCGATTGCGGTTGTGATTGCAGTTGTGATTGTGGCTGTGGTTGTGGTTGTTGTGGTGGTGGTGGTTGCTGCTGCTGCTGCTGCTGAGCTTCGAGTTGTGCATAGTTTCCATTGTTATAAGCTAACGGATTGTATGGATAATCAGGACCTAATTGTCCAGGTTGCTGCTGTGGTGGTTGCTGCTGTTGTTGACCAGGCTGTTGTTGACCAGGCTGGAAATAAGGTAAAGGTGGCTGAGGATAATAAAATACCTGTCTTTGCGGAAATTTATCATCAGATTCAACCTGCTGACTTTGTAGACCTTGTATTGGTGTCAGCTGCTGCTGCTGTTGCTGCTGCTGTTGCTGCGGTTGTTGAGAAGCTTGAACTTGCTGTAGTTGAAGTTGTTGTTGTTGTTGAGCCTGAGCCTGAGCCTGAGCTTGGGCTTGGGCCTGGTCATAGTACAATGTTTGGGGAACCGAAGGCAGCGAAAACGAGCTATTATTGCTTGGAGGAATTTGATTCGTCGTGGTATAGTTGTTATTGTAGCCAACATTGTATCCATTGTGGTGTTGTAAAGGCTGGTGACCCTGTTGTTGTAGAGGGAAATGAGTAACAGGTTGTCCAGGAGCCACAAGTGCGCCGACATGGGAATTATATGGAGGTTGATGTTGGTAATGAACTTGAGCGTTATATTGCGACTCTTGGGAGCGTGGAGATATCATAACGCTGCTTTGTTGTGATGAGATTTCAAGAGCCATCAGGAATAAATGAGCAGCTTGTATGTGAATGAAAGACTCTGAATTGTACTAAAGATATGACAGCTCAATTAAAGTACTTTGACTGAGTAATTGATTATTAAAGCAGATATCTAAAAAATAGCACCGGATTCTTACAAAACACTGTCTATGAAATGTCAAATTGTCCTAAGCAAAGGTGAAAACCAAAATACAAAAGAAAAAAATGTCAAATTGGATCCTTTTTGTAATTTTTTTTTCGGTGGCCCTTGGTTTTAGAAAGTGTTGATGTTTTTTATTCTCTTCCTTTCTGCATGCACAAAGTATGAATAGTGTCCCTGTTGATTTTCACATTAAATATTTCTGCAAACCCAAACTTTATTATGCATTACTGCACGTGAGGTACAACAAGTGGTAAAAAATTCAATTTGTATATATATTTATATATATATATCAATGCATTATACGTATGCATGCATTTGCGAAATATATCTGTGATAAATTTTCGCCATTATTTTCGGCACTTCATTTTTGAAGAGGGAAATACAGATTAGTTATTTGCTTGTTTTTGGCGAAAGATTTAACTAGTAATTCTAGATTTTGAGAAAAAAACGGCAAGTCTACTATTTACTAAAGGGTGAAGACAAATCATTAAATAACACACTTTATTCACAAACAAAGGTCCTAGAGGATAGAATTGATAAGCGATAACTAAACTATTAAAAAGCTTGACCCATTGGCACGTTAGATGCTTGATTACTTTTAAAGTTCAGTGAAACTTTGTTCTTTGTGCCTACCCGTCACGCCTAGGTGGAGTATGGCTATGTGTCACCTACTGCACGCAAACAGACAAGAAGAAATGGGTTTAGAGTTCGGTTAAGCAATAGGTTCCCCTAAAATACTGCTGAACCAAAAAAAAAGAGTTGCCAAGTACTCAAAAATACGTTGTTTGGAGAGTAGACCATCTCTCAGAAGTTGGTTAACACATGCTTCTATCTTCTAAATATGGTAACTCTACTTATTATCAATTTGGCACCACTTCTGTGAGCTTTACAAAAGATGTGCATAGCAGCGATTTGTAAAAGTCTGAAGGGTAATCTATATAGCACTTGATCATGACAGCGGTGTTATTTACATGTTAGCCAAAAAGGTCAGTTGGACATAACTAAGTAATCGATTTTGTAAGGTGTCAAGTAGTACCAAACTTGTCTACGTGACAGTTATTACTGAGAAATAAATAAAGCTAACTTTTTGGAAAGTACTGCGAATGACAAACAAACGGAAGTTTTGAGTTCGGTTATCCTATTGGCTCCGGTGGATATTTTAGGTTCATGGGAACATACCAAAGTTACAAGTACACTGTGATACCTATTCATGTTGAGAAATAAGTTAAAGGGTGAGGTATAAAAAGAGGAATAACTATTTGAAACGGATGAAGTTCAACTTGTAGCTTTGCTCAGACTGTATAATTCAAGTATCTCATCTGCCCGTTGTATTCGGTCTTAAATCTTGTCGGTCTCTGGTGTGATCAAAAATAATCCGTGTATCTGTTCAAGCTAACAACGCAAATCGTTGCAAGATCGCTTAAATTCAAACGCATTTGCTCATTGAAGCAAGGGAACTTTATGGTATTATATGAGTTCTATACACGATCAAAAACGTTTGAAACTCAATCTTTAAACTCAAACAACATGGGCTTTTTTATTTAAGTTTGGAGTAAAGTATCATGATGATTCATCGATATCGCATTAACAATAGGTATCTTGTATATTGATGTTCCTTGTTCCCAAAATTTCTCTTTGTTGTAATTGTGAAACCAGTTGCATAAGTCATTCGTCTCTCATTCCCATTCAGATAATTAACAAAAACTCCTACTGAAGCTTTGGGCATATTATTACCAAGTACTCAGTAGCACTTTAGTTCAGTGTAATACCTTCAGCCACAGCAATTACCACGTGCTGTATTATATGGTGGTGGCCACGCCTATTAACCGTGTGTTCTACAGTTTATGGGGTAGCTGGAGCGTGATGATCTCTAATCAATATTTTCAGGGGATACACAGGACATATAACTAGTAATTTGAGGTTGTCGTTCTCTACTCTTTTGTGGCTGTTCGAATTACCTTTGGCACTTATGGGATTCGAACCTCAAGCTGTTAGAACACCAATCTGCACCTCAATTGAACAAAACGGTCACGATAATCTGTCAATGTCTTTAACAGTAGTAGATTAACGATCAATGTCGGTTCAAGTCATCAGTATTGATGACAACCTTCTCTCGAATATTGATTATGACCAATGGCGTATCATTAACTCTCAAAGATTACCTGGTCTTCTAGCTTGCTAATTTCCACTATTAAATAGTTTCGTGCTTCTAAGTGCATGCTAGCAATTATATTGTTATATGTACTTTCATAAAAAGATCGGATATAGAAATTCCTCTCATTCCAACTTCCTTGCAACTTCGCTTGACGATGACTTGCTGCGCTGAGTGTGCTTTCGAAGTTCGTTGTTGAAACTCCTCGTTTAGTAAATTAAGAGACATATACCACTCTTTGAAGTTTCTACTGATGTAGTAGCGAGAAATCACTTTCAATCTATCTTTGTCCCTTAGTCATCAATCATTGTGTCTTTCCGTAGCTTGTCTTACGTCTTTATAACAATCCTCTGCAAGTCTTGATTACCTGGAAGTGAAAATACTTATCTAGCATGTTCATATATAACTTGTTCAGTGGAAATATATAGTTGGTGATTTGGCTTTAATAGTACATCGAGAAATTCAAATAACGCTGGCAATAGACTTCGAAATGATCCAAGATTTGGATGCTACTGTAGACAATTTCCATACCTAAATGTTAAAGATTGTCCAGGCTCACATTAAATGTGTGATTCTAATGTCCTACTCAGCTCTTAGTTTGACCTAATTTTCTATTCAGAGATATTCAGCTCTTGACAGCATCCATTAAGATTGAGTGAAGCGGTAGCTCTTGCAAATCTGAATCAATTCAAGGCCATTCGTTTTTGTCTTTCAAAATTGCTTTACCTTGTATCTATATTGAGACATTGATACCTAGTTTACTAATTCGCCTCACCATTGCTTTTTTCGATCCACTGTTGAACTTTTGGCAGAATCTTGCCTGTTGCTGATCCAGTGCGGATCGTTTTTTTCTAAGATTCAAGCTTAATTTCGTACGTCCTACAATGTACAATGTCGAATAAGTTTGAATCACAAGCATATACCTCACTCGGAAAAGCTTTAGGATAAGACTAATAAAATACCATTCTGAAGTCTTGGTTTCGAACTACTTTCGATCGGTGTTTTCATTTTATATTTGTTTGTGTTCGACTCTACGAGTTTCATACAATGAGTCTTTTTCGAGTCTGTGCCGAATGATTCTTACACTCAAGGTCTTAACAAAATTGAGAGAGTAATTCGGATATATTGTTTCAAGTAGAAAAGCTTGAGAATGAGAGCACTGAACATTCTCAAGCTAGTTGTAAACACTGCACTCTAGCTTCCTGCTGGCCTTGGTAAAATTACTCGGGTTGCTTGAGCTGGATAAAAAAAAATTCATCCCACTAGCTCAGATGACCTATTTTTTTCAGATCCAGGTTTCAAGTAAAGATCATTACTTCAAGCTGATATGATTCATGAAACCTGATATTGGACATAACCCCAAGAGGTTGCACTTGCAAAATCTAAGTACCTTTTAAGTGTTGTTTGCTACACATCTCAATTTAGTTACTGTCTTTACACTCTATGATTTTGTATATCTTACAGATTCAATTCAATTCACTCCTAGGTAAAACCAGTAGTCGCAGTCCTCAAACGAGTCTAACAAAAACTTTCTTCAAGTGTGAACGCTATATCTGAGCCCTATTCTTCATATTACAGTTGAGCTTCACAATCTCCTTAGGGTCCTGTCATGGTACTTTCACGAAACAGTCTTCTACGTGCTGATTGTGCTATTCGTGAACCACATCCCAGGTTGTCATAATTTAAAAAAAAAAGCCTGTCCAGTTTCCTGGACTTTACGCTCCTACTGCGTATGAGCCTTTTTTATGGATATCTCAAATTTTTCGTCATACGCTTGTGATACGCTTGTGATACGAGAGTCTGTTGGCCTCCTACAGGTTCATCTCTTGATTTGATATGAATACGAATGAAAGAACTGTCATCGCCGTACAACTCTATTCACTTTGAAGAGCATATGATGCCGGGTGTAAGCATCATACGTTTGAGACCACCATCATGTTTGAGCAACTTTTTAGTATTGTGGTTGGTTCACTTACCATTCCTAAAAAGTCACTCCTTTCTATCCAGCATTATTGGTATTTTTCGCTGCGCTAAGCCTTGGATAAGGACACCCCACCAGTGAACTTTAAATATGGCAATAAGGTTCAAATCTGCTTTTCCCTAATAGAACATGATTCAAGTGATGTGATTCTTCATCTCAATACTACCATATTACCCGAAGCTAAATTGGATCTTCGATAAAGTTCACGGTAACACGATCCTATACTTCCACAGTATTGCACACCCTGTACGAGTTACAGTTTTCAAGTACTTAAAAAATATCAACGTTTTCATGATTGCCTTGCTGTTAGATTACTCTCTCTACTGCAATAACTATACATACATATACAGTGCGCTTCTTAAACAGAAGTTATTAGTAATTTAAAAAAAAAAAAAAAAAAAATTAAGTTATTGGTACAGGTAGTTGCACAATCTGCAGTTTGTAGGCTAGGCTTATGTCTGTATTTTTCTCCAAAAATTTTCAACATTTCCGTATTCATCACATTTTTAAAAAAATTCTGCAATTTCTTTTCCGAAAACCGTTTTGGTGGGCTTTACACGATACGGTACCGTAAGACCCTCCCCTTTTAATTGTACCTACCTAAAGTTGTTCATGATGCAATAAAACTTTGAATTTTCCCGATTGAGTTGAAAAACGAAATTATCAAATGCAGCGAATTCAAAGTTTCAAATGCCAGCGCTCATACTCCAAGATATAAAATCAGACGACGCGACAATTTGTCATAATGTAATGAAAGTACTCAGGGCCTATAGATGAGAAATCAGCTTCACATCGAAATTGCATTGTGCTACTTGCTTGTGTGAAAATATGAATTTTCAAGCTCACGGCCAGATCGATACTGTTGAGTCTATATACTCCTCTGTGATTCATATAAGGCCTGGTGAACATGACATTACACTGGTGAGAAATCTTCTATACTCACCGAACAATACTGCGGAAAACTGCGAAAAGTTCGTGGATCTCATGAAAGAATCTATAGGAACTCATTACTTAAACCATAATGGACATAATTGGAAGAAGGATAAGATAATTGAGATGCAAGAGGATGGACTTATCTATGTATATTATACGGATCCACAAAATCATAACAAAGTTGCTGCATTTATCTCTTTCATACTGACTTGGGATGGAGATTTGGTATTGTATCTTTATGAGATACAGGTTCTACCAAAGTTTCATGGACTAGGAATAGGAAATCAACTTATTACAAAATTTCATGAACTATCGAGTCGATATAAAAGCCAATTAGTATTAAGTGAGGTTGATCTTCGAGAACTGAAAGGAACAAAGTTAACAGTTTTCAGTGATAACAAGGTCTTTGAGTGGTATTTAAAGCTTGGATACGAGCTCTCTGAGGAGAGCCCCCGAGACAAGCGTCTTAGAAGTGGAAGGCTCGTGAAGCCGTCGTATTACATAATGAGCAAAACGATCTGAAGATTCCAGCGTTCACGAATTACGATAATTTGATAAATAGATATAGAGACTTAAATTTGACAAAGATCCTATTGTATGTAAGTGTTTCCTATCAAAATTTGAGAATCGAGAATCCTAGAGAGGAACTCTCACGTTTGAGACTTTAGTACAAATCGAGGTATTCAATTCAACTGCTTTTAGATTCTATCTTTGAGTGGAAACTTATTGTTATTTATCCAACGTATTTGCTGTCAATTACAGTTGACAGAAATAATCAAAGGCTAGACAGATCACCACTACGTCATATCCATACGTTAAACTTTGAAAACTAAAATTTTGAGTGAGTAGAAGGATCTCCCTTGGCTTCTAGCTATTCTGGATCCTTCGAAAAGATGTACAATACACTCTAGCTATGATCGAATGAGCAAACTAACTTTTTATAATAATAACCATTCGGAAGCATATCTAAAAAATATGCGGGTTCTAGGAGTTTGGTTCCGACTTCCATTATTTGCATACATTTCTCTCACTTGACGTGATTCTAGCATTGGCTCGAAAAAGTCAGATCAACTGACGAATGAGAGAAGAGAGCAGCTCATATTGTAATCATAACTCCAGACCTTGGCTCATGGGCCTTCGACTCTCTATTAAGATATATCCGGATCGATCCGTAATGATTGTTCTGTCGATTTTAACGAAAAACGGGTGATGCAAATTAATTTTTGATACGTATTATAAAAACGTCATATGTGCGTACTTCTGGACCAATTCTACGTTGATAATCTTTCTCTGACGTTTTTCTAAATTATTTAGTACATTCTCCTAAAAAATGAAGTGTAAGAAATTTAGTCTTGCACGAAAAGCAAAACGATTGAGAAATGGTCAAAAGATGAAAGCAGGCAGCAGAGATAGATTCACTTGTTTTTAAGATTTCAAAAGATCTAAGTTCAATTGGCTCATTAAAATTGTTAGATACCTCATAACTCAAATTTTAAGGATCACAAACCTTTGATTCCTGAAATGCAGATCGACGACGACAAAGCACATTATACGAACAAGTCGTCTCTCTTCTCCTATAAATATTGACAAAGAGGAAAGACCTTCCTCTTTTCACAACTAAGAGGGGCCGCTTACATCTGCGAACCTCCAAAAGCTTTACGCAATCGACGCTAGAGTTTTAACTCTCAAGTAGAGCTTGAGCCTGTTGCAGATGAAGTATGCATAAAAATGTACCCTTTATGTATGTATATGTTCCAATTATGAAGTATTCATAGCTGCGTAAATTCCCTATTACAACTTTACGCAATTTCGAGGCAAAAAAAAAACGAAATTTTGTGCAAATTTTTGGTCTTTGATAAATATTAAGCTCAAAAGATCGAGTTACACTAAAAGAAGCTCCACCTGTCTGTAGTAATTGCCACAAATATCACATGAAGTCTATGAACAACAATTATATCAAATTGATTTTTCAAGTGAATTCAAGAACTTACAAATCATTTTTGAACTGAATTGGATAAATCGATTCAATGTCATTAAAATGACTTTACTAAATTTTCCAGTATCTATTTGATTGCAAAAAAAAAAGCTGATTTTTTTTGTCAAGTTTAAACATTACCGACGGTTAAACCGCGCAAATATCTCATAATCATGATGAACTTTCTGATAAGAGAGGTGATAACAGCCTTATTCTTTAGTACATATCAGTTCAAGGAAGTAAGTAGAGGATTTCAACAGACGTTTCAGGGTATATAAAGGTCAAGATTAAGTATTTTGCTCATTCATGCTGCACACTCATTGGGAGCTCTTAAAGCGTCAAATGACCACCCCCCATATCTCAGCCTGTAGCTTGATTGATGTTGTCAAATATATATAAGTTACATGTTAATGTGTTTTTCTATTCCAAAGGAGTTCCAAGTGTAACGAACATGTACTGATACTAAGACAGATACGCAACTATTCTAACCAGGAGGTGAGGATTTAAGTGGATATATTCTTATCTTTCTCTCACAGTAACTGGACATAAAATGTCATATCTATAACGTCAATCGTTTTTGAATCCTTTCGTATCTCTGTTATTCAGTCTCCTTTCAATGGTGGAATGGACTCTTAAATGAGAGGTGTGAAAGAGAGTTCCCAAACTTCAATCGCTTCAAACTCAAACTCCATAATGATTTCAAAGGCAGTGGAATTTAGGTAACAGCGTGTACTGGATACAACTAAACACTGAGCCATTTGACAAAAACACAAGGTAAGTCACATCAAATCTGAGCAAAGATGAATCAGAATAAGAAAGTTAAATTAGTCTCGTTCAATCTTGAGATATTCCATCTGTCAATATACATCGTGTCAGAAGTTACTAAGCTTTTTTTTTCTTCTATTTTTACGCGAATTAGATTTACAAATAAGTATCCTCAAATATCTTTGGTTAGAAAAAAAGAGGATTTATAAAGACCATTTTACCCCAAATGGAACCTGAATCGAAACAAACCCATCTAACTGATACCTCATATTTTATAATCAGTGACAGTCTTTAATTCGATAAAAAATAGACAAGATGAGACAAAGTTTGGTTAGACTTGCTGGACATGCTGCTCCCAAATATGTTCGCCATGCACCTCCAAATCCCCCTCAAATACAACTGTTGTCCAAAATCATAAGCAAGAGTTTAGGTGCCACTGCTATTTTCTGGATTTTATATCGTGTCAAACAAGACGGATTGGTTATGCTTGTGAGTATGATATTTTAACATGAACGAATTGAACCTTTGGTACTAATTTTGAGTTATAGGGTCTTAAACATCCTTGGGATCATTAGCCTTGAGAGCTTATGATGGGATATTTATTATTTTTATTTATTCAAATTATTTATTTACTTATTTATTAATTAACGCTTCACTTTTTTCATCTTTTGGAAATACTACATTTATAGCGTCGAAAAGATTACTTTATTTTTGTTCATTGTTGTATCCTTCGAATAAATCTCTTTGTGATTTTTTGTATACTTTTGTATATAGACTGTGTGTTAAAATGCGATTTTCCTTCTTCTTTCTTTCATATATATTTCTTTTCTATCTCTTAAACCCTGCTCTTCCTCTTCCTCTTCCTCTAAATCCACCACTAGCACCGCTGTTATTGGAGTTGGGACTACTAGTGTTATTATTGGCATTAGTAGCATTACTACCACCACTACCACCACCACTTCCTCCTCTTCCAGATCTAAACCCATTGTTTCTTCTCTCTCTAATCTCTGAACCATCTTTCTTGAAGTTGAAATCGAAGCCACTAGCATTTGATTCAAATTTGACCCTTCCTTCTTCTATATTGAGCACAATTGATCCAATAGATACATCACAAAGATTGAAATGCCATTGGTTTTGGAAAGAAAGGTAATATGCATCACTTTGAAGTCTGATTGTATTTGAATTCACATCTCTTTTGTTAAATGATAATGAAAGTGGTATTATCTCTTGATCATTTTTAGAATTAATCACTGGTATTCTATCAAAGGAGTTCAATGCAATACTTAATAGCTCTTGAAGCTTTTGATCTTCAGATATAAGTGATTCGATTGATTCTTGAACGTTTACCCAAATTGAGCTTAGTTGATTTCTAGCATCGCTAAATTTTAGTTTATAAAACTCAAAGTTAGGACAAACGCTCAATTCATTAAAACTTGATGGATATAGAAAATGAAGTCCATTGGATAGTGTAAAATCAATCTTCAAAAAGACACTCAAGTGTGCCAATAAACCTTCTCTACTTGGAGATGGATGCGTCACAAAGATTTTAACATCACTTTGTTTAGAATCTGATTCAACCGTTTTAATAAACTTCCCAATTTGTAACAGCGTAAGCCATAAGTTCCCAGGCTCACCTGCAACGGGTAATAGATCTTTGGAACCTATCAATTCCTCAACATCATCATCGGTGTTACCTTGGTGGAATAGCTTTTGATATGATAATGAACCACCAATACCACATAGAAACAAATCAACACCATCTGCAAGATTCAGAGTATAAGTTGAATCCTCATCCAATATATGCAAATTTGGAATTGAGTATAACCCAAGCTTAAACTTATTCAAGACTGTTGAATCTTCAACCATTCCATATATTGTATAAACCGGTATATTCAATTTTTTACTACCTTTGATAAAATCCATTAATTCACTGATTTGTGAGTTCTTCTTCAACAACTCCCTTAAAGAATCAGCATCATGATCGACATATTCACCACTTGCTCTAGATAGCTGACTAATCTTATCGATTAATTCATCTCCTAACAATGGGGAAAAAGCCACTATATGCCTCAAATAACTCTCATGTATTCTTGATATTGAATCATCATCGAAAAATCCAAAATTCCCAGTATGAAGAATTATATCAGCTTTATACTTCAACGCCAATTCGTTCAGAAGTGATAATTGACCTCTAACTTCAGCAATACAAAGTATTCTGGTTCCCTTATGACTTATCAGTTGTGGATCCATCTTTTCCTTTCAAGTACTAAGCGCACTTTTAAAAAGTTGTGACTAATGTTTGTGTATCTTTATGTGTCTTTTTCCTAGCAAAATGTCCTCTTTTCTGAGCGCCTTCTTCACCTATAAGTACCCTTTCTGAGGATTACCCCTTCAAATTAAATGCAATTTATTATTTTTGTATAGTCGAAGTAACAAATATATTAGACACATTTGTAGTGAATCATTACTAGTGTCTTTTTTTTTTATGATATTTCGAAATTTTAGTTTTTCTTAGCAATGAGTGGGAAACAAGTCTTAATTTTTTAGATTTAGGAAGTATTTACCCTGAGACTTGAAAAAAAAAACCTGGTTCTTAAATTTTGGGACAAGTCCATTATCAACCTCAGTCTAGTCCGAGTTGGATTCAAAAGATTTGGTACTGCAAGTAGACTGAGATGATGCGCAGAACTATGATGAGACTATCCTAACTGAGACTTTAATTGGATACTAGACTAGACCCACGTTAATCGACAGTTGTTGATATCAGATTCAGGCCTATAGTTTTATCACCAAAGAGATGATGATCTAACTCAAAGAAGTTATATTGCATTAACACTACTCAAAGCTAAACTTGGTTGATCCAAATCTATTCAAATGAATGCCCTGTCAATGGAGTTGACTCCGAATTTGGCAAACAGTTGATCGTTATCGTATCTACAAAATGGATCAAGTTTTGTGTCAAGTTAGTGTAACTTCAAAAACCACAAAATTGAAGGGAAAGGTATAAAACGCTCAAGACACCCTAACCTTCAGATTTTATCTGCAAATTGAATGGCAATATAAATACCGCTTGCTTCACGTTGCTGAGAATTGCTGTAAAGATTAAAAATAATAATAAATAAACGAGGTACCATTAGGTTACTATCATCAAAAAAATTAACTTTACTGTTAAACTTGCTAACTATTCATTTATAAAGATAAAAACTTTTTCTCCTTTCCAGAGAAGAGAGCAACATGCATCTTTTTAAAGCATTGATTTTTCCATTAATTTTTTTCCAGGTTGCCAATGCTACGTATTTTGTCCAGCTAAAGAGACCTTCAACTTTAGACAAGCTATTAAACATTGATGATAAAGAAAAATCTTCTCAACATTTAAGACCACTTGTGAAAAAAATTGTTTCATTTGGTAGCTTTGAAGGGTTTTCTGCAAATTTCACCAAAGACATTGTTCAAAAATTGTTGAAAAATCCATTGGTTGCCGATATTGTTCCAGATTTCAAGATTGATTTGTTTGATGATACAACTTTAAATGATCTTCCTTTGTTGAACTTTGATAATGAAGATAAGAAGCAGCATGATGGTGCTCATTTCGGAGATTATGAAACAGAGTTTATGGCTCCAAGACATTTAGCTAGACTTTCAAGACATGAAAAATTACCATTCAATGAAAGCGTTAATTACTACTACGATCCTAATTACAAGGGAACTGGTGTCAATGCATATATCATAGACACAGGTGTCTTCAAAGATCATCCAGACCTTGAAGGACGTGCTATACTTGGTGCTGATTTCACTAACGAAGGACCAGGTGATTTAAACGGTCATGGTACTCATGTTTCTGGTATAATAGGATCCAAAACGTTTGGAGTTGCCAAGGATGTTACAATTGTTGAAGTTAAAGCATTGGATAGATTTGGTCAAGGGTCATTAACTACAGTCATATCAGCTTTAGAATTTGCCGTTAATCATAGAAAGCAACATGACGTTTTAGGAGTTGTCAATTTATCCTTAGGAGCTATCAAAAATAACATACTTAACCAAGCTATCCAAGCTGCTGTTGAATCAGGATTGGTTGTTGTTGCTGCTGCTGGGAATGCAAACATTGACTCATGTTTAACGAGTCCAGCAAGCTCTTCATTTGCAATCACGGTTGGTGCCATCGATGACAGAACTGATACAATTGCAAGTTTTTCAAACTGGGGTGAATGTGTTACTTTGTTTGCAAGTGGTGTTTTGATTCAAAGTCTATCCAACACTGACAATGATAAAGTGGTTGAGTTGTCTGGAACTTCGATGAGTTCACCAAGTGTTACAGGGTTAACGGCAATTTTATTAGAAAAGGGTGTCCCAGTTTCTGAAATTGAAGATAAATTAGTCGAGATGTGTACATTCGGTGTTATTCCAAGAAGATCTTTAACAACAAGACCCTTTACACCAAATAGAATTGCATTCAATGGCGTTAACAAAAAGGACGATGAGTTTCCAAATGCTGCTGATCCTTCCGAAGATGAGTTTAAACATTTCTTTAGACCAGATTATATGAACGATAAAGCTTTGGACCCACAAAGAGTTGGAGGATTAAGCCATGATGTTTTAAAATAAATTGAGCTTTTTAGACCCAACATTTAGTTTTGACTAGACTATTAATGCACGCATTAATGCACATCTTGATTTTCTGAGGGTGAATAAACAATGTTAGTTTGTAGATCTGTCTCGGTAGTCTCATTCCCCCAAAAATTGCTTAAGACTTTCTCTGAAAAAAACGGAGACATCCCATCAGGGTTTAGCCTAACTTTTAGTCTCCTCAACAGGGCTTTTTTTTTTTTTTTTCATGGTAAGTTCAAGTTGCCGAGGTTAAATGTTTCTCCTCTTTGTTTGAAAAAATTTACCCCGGATTGTATAAATATATAAATAAAGGCCACAATCAACTATTATTAACCATTGTGCTTCATTATAGTCATTTCTTCATAGCCAAACAGGTTTGTTCTAAGTTGAAAGATGGCAAGTTTGAATTTGAGCAGTGAACAGTTAGTGATTGGGAGACAACGTGAGAGGGCACAAACGTCATTTGATGTTCGAGATTTGACACATTTTTTAGACAATGGTAAAGCAAATACAGAAAAAATTGAGTCATTGATGATCCAATACGAACGTAACCCTTTGTTCAAAATACCCTCTTTCAATCTGAGCTGGAAAGAACATCGTGAATTATGTTTCAAGAGAATTGCCTCTATTGCACCGTTCATTATTAATGATGATGAGGAGACATTTGTTAAAAGATTAAACTTGTTATCAATAATTGATGGTTCAACAATCACCAGAGTTGGAGTTCATTATGGGTTGTTTGTTCAAACGGTTAGATCTTTGGGATCAAGTGAACAGTTTCAACATTGGGTTATAACTAAAGGTGCTGGTAATCTTTCGAAATTCTTTGGTTGCTTTGGTATGACTGAATTAACACATGGTTCTAACGTTGCTAAACTACAAACTTTAGCCACTTACAACGAGAAGGATGACACTTTTATCATTCATACTCCAAACTTGGGTGCTACTAAATGGTGGATTGGAGGTGCAGCTCATAGTGCTACTCATTGTGTTGTTTATGCCAGATTAATTGTTAAAGGTAAAGATTATGGTGTTAAGAATTTTGTCGTTCAACTGAGAGACATTCATAATGGTAATTTATTACCAGGTATTGCCGTTGGTGATATTGGTAAAAAAATGGGTAGAGATGGTGTTGATAATGGTTGGATCCAATTTTCTCATGTTAAAATCCCAAGGTTTAATATGTTGAGTAAGTTTACCCAAGTGGATTCTTTAGGAAATGTCACTTTACCAAAATTTGAACAATTAGGATATACTGCATTAGTCATTGGTCGTGTTTCAATGGTTGTTGATTCATACAATGTTGGTAAGAAATACATTGCAATTGCTCTTAGATATGCTACTATTAGAAGACAATTTGGTAAAGATTCAGAAGGATTAGAAAAGAAAATCATTGATTATTCTCATCATAGAAGAAGACTATTCCCATTATTGGCAACTATATATGCTTTTAACTCTTCAAGTTTAGAAGTTCAAAACTTTAACGATAAAGTGCAAGATTTAGTTGTTAATGGAGATGTTAAAGAAGCCATTCCAAATTTAAAAGATTTATTTGCACTTTCAGCTGGTATGAAAGCCTATGCAACTTGGGAAGTTTGTAAGATTATTGATGAGTCAAGACAAAGTTGTGGTGGTCATGGATATTCTGCTTATAATCTTTTCGGTTCAGCTTATGATGACTGGGTTGTTCAATGTACATGGGAAGGTGATAATAACGTTTTAACTTTAAGTTGTGGTAGAGCCATAATTCAAAATTTTTTAAGTATTGAAAAGGGTGAGAAAGTTGGTGGTTTCTCTCAATATTTAACCAAATCAGATGATGAGTTAAAAGTAAAGATTACAAACCCAGATCAACTAGACGATGTAGACTTGATAGTGAAAGCATGGGAATCAGTTTCTAAAAAAGTTGTACAAAAGGCAACTTTTAAATTTAAGAAATTTCAATCTGAGATTAATGATTTGGAGTTATCATTTGAAAAAATTTCTACAAATAGATTTGAAGTTGGTAAAATACATACCAGATTGACCACTTTGAAAACTTTCCATTCAAGAGTTCAAGTTTCAGATCCAAAAATTCGTCCAGTTTTAACACTTTTAGTTCAACTTTTCGCCTTACATATAACTGTTGAGAATATTGCACAGTTTTACTCGTTTCAAATTATTGAAGGTAGTGAAATCTATGAGAGCTTGAATTACAAGATTGATGAAGTGAATGACAAGTTAAGACCTGATATCATTGGATTAACTGATGCTTTTAACTTGTCAGATTTCTTCATCGGTGCACAAATTGGCAAGTACGATGGTGATATCTATGAATCCTATTTCAAGTTTGTCAACCAACAAACGGATAATCAAGTTAAACCAGACTATTTTGAGTCTGTATACAAACCATTCCTATTCCGTGATCTCAAGCCAAATGATAACGAAGAGCAAGATGAAGACTAACGACTTTGTATCGAATATGAATATACGAGACATCTAACTACGAGTTTTTGTAGTTTGTAAAATTTAAAATAAGATCTTCAACAATCGCTTCAGTTTCAAAAGTCATTTATCAAATGATTTGGAACAGAAATTTTCGTTAATTTATCTTCTTTATCCTAATTTGGTAGTGAACGCCAAAAATGCGAAAACTACAAAAAAGAGAAAAGCGAAAAAACACGTCTTGTAAACATCAACAAGAAGAAAAAAATTCATTCTGAAACCAGTAGTTCATTTAAGATTTAGTTACGACAAAAGCCCATTGTTCTTCAAGTGATCTTTGAAAATAAAGTTCCCCATTGAGTTTGACACAGTATATTTTGAGTGGCTGAATTTTCAGTTCTTTATCACTTTTTACCATTCTTTCAGAATAGCATACCCCATTGTAACAACACATAAGATCAACAATATTAAAGTCACCAAATTTCAATCCATTTAACCATGGCAGAATCACGTACTGAGCTCTTGAACTGGTTGAACGACACGTTGGACTTGAACTACACCAAAGTAGAACAACTAGGCACTGGTGCTGCTTATTGTCAGATTATTGATTCTATTTTTCTTGATGTGCCTATGGCTAAAGTTAAATTCGATGCTACAAAGGAACATGAGTACTTGAATAATTTTAAAATACTACAGTCTAGCTTTTTAAAGCATAAGATAAACAAGACACTGCCCGTTGAAAAGTTGATTAAATGTAAATTTCAAGATAATTTAGAATTCTTCCAATGGATGAGAAAATTCTGGAAGGATAACAAAGATGAAAATGATTATGATCCAAATTCAAGAAGAAAATATCAACCACCAACTACTGGAGGTGTACCAACTAATGGGATTAAAAATTCAAGGAATTTATCAGTACCACACTCTGGCTCAAATGTTACTGGTGGTACTGGCACTTTTGGTACATCACGTCGAACCATATCATCATCTTCAACAAACTCATTAAACAATACAAATCCACCTGCGGTTAGATCAAGAGTATCGAGTCAAACTTCAAGACCATCTTCAAGAGTGACATCGGCATCCAATGTTGTCAATAAAGAACTAGAACAAGAGCTAGTGCAAACGAAGGCATATTTGAACGAATCTCTAGATGAACTACAGGAATATAAAGTGACATTAGAGGCTTTGGAAACTGAAAGAAATTTTTATTTCAACAAGTTGAGAGAGATTGAAATCTTGACTGAAACAACGAATGATTTGCTAAAAGATGGTACTACTGGATCTGAACAACATCCCTCTTTGAAAGATATCTTGATCAAAGTTCAAGAGATTTTATATAATACAGAGGAGGGATTTCAAGTTCCTGATGATACAGAAGTTCCTGATTTGAACATCGAGGAGGAAACTTTCTAGAATAATACATGTGATAAATAAGGTGTCGTTTTGCTAGTAAGTCTGTCTAACTTTTCTCTTTTCTTTGATAGATCTTGGGTTAAATATATATATATATATATATATATTCGTAAACATTACTATATACAAAATTTGAACACTATAATTATATAATTACTGCTGGCCCACCTTCTTGAGGTGGAGGTGGTGGTGCACTTTTCCCACCACCCAAGTACTTTTCAAAAGTTTCATTTTCTCTCCATTCTCTTGGTCCCAACAACTCAATCATATCATCTCTTGTTAAAACTTCCTTCTTCAACAATAGCTGGGCAACTTTTTCTAAAGCTTCCTCCTTTTCTATTAACAAATCAGTACATCTCTTATGACATTCATCAATAATGGCTTTCACCTCTGAATCAATGGTTTTCGAGGTCTTTTCACTAAATGGTTTTTGAACTTGGAAACCTTGTTGATCATCACTGTCAAATGAAACGTATCCGATTTTACTTGACATACCCAATTTAGTCACCATTGATTCTGCAATGTTTGTAACTTTCTTGAAATCATCATGAGCACCTGATGTTACACTTTTGAAATGAAGTTCTTCAGAAACACGACCACCTAGGGCCATGGTCATCCGATCTTTGAATTGATCAACACTGAGTAAGTATTGATCTGGTGGTAAATATTGAGCATAACCTAAAGCACCTTGACCTCTTGGAATGATAGATACTTTTAATAGAGGATCAGCAAACTTTAAATACCAACCACAAATAGCATGACCAGCTTCATGATAGGCAACAACTTTTTTCTCATCTTTTGATAAGACTCTTGATTTTCTCTCTAAACCTGCAATGACTCTTTCAATAGCATATTCAAAATGTTTCAATTCAACGTAGTCATCTGCATGTCTAGCGGCAATTAAAGCTGCTTCGTTACAAGCATTGGCAATATCAGCACCTGAAAACCCAGGAGTTAAAGCAGCTAATCTACCACTAAGTTCCTCAATTTTCTCCTCCACTATACCCTCTTTGTTGATGAGTAATCTCAACCCATTCAAATGGACTTTATAAATAGCCTTTCTACCTTCAATATCGGGTCTATCTAAAGAAACATGTCTATCGAATCTACCTGGTCTCATCAAAGCAGGATCTAATACATCAGGTCTATTGGTACCTGCTAAAACAACAACGTGCTCAGAACCTTCAAACCCATCCATCTCTACCAAGAGTTGATTTAAAGTTGCCTCTCTTTCATCATTACCACCCATACCACTTTTACCTCTTTCTTTACCAATTGCATCGATTTCATCAACAAAAATAATAGCTGGTGCAGTTTTCCTGGCAGTTGCAAATAAATCACGAACTCTTGATGCACCAACACCTACAAACATTTCAACAAACTCTGAACCTGAAACGGATAAAAATGTAACACCAGCTTCACCAGCAGTGGCTTTAGCTAATAATGTTTTACCAGTACCTGGAGGACCTGAAAGAATTGCACCTCTTGGAATTTTGGCACCTAAAGCTTCATATTTTTGAGGTTTTTTCAAAAATTCAACAAATTCCATAATTTCCTCCTTTGCCTCATCACAACCTGCAACGTCTTTAAATTTAACTTTGATATCAGTTTCTTGATTAAATAACTTGGCTTTACTTTTACCAACGTTGAAAATATTACCCATCCCACCTGGACCTCCACCACCAGCACCACCTTGAACTCTCTTGGTCATATAGAACAACCCACCAAGTAGTAAGAAAGTTGGTAAAAATGGTAACAAATAACTTATGAATGATAGTCTATCAACATATGCTATTGGGATACGCTCTTGAGGTGGGATTTTCAAACGATCTTGAATTTCTTCAACTTGTTCTTCAAATACATCAACAGAACCAATGGTGAATGCAACAATTGTACCATTACCACCACCAAATGAGTTGACATTTGAAGAAGCCTCTGGTCTTAGTTTAGCTTCAACCAAGTTTTTATTTATTACAGAAAGTTTTTCAACAAGACCCTTTTCTAGATATTTTGTTTTAAACTCTTGGAAAGTTAAAACACTTTGTTGACTTTTATCAGCTGGAGTTAAAAGATAAAAAACCACTGTTAACCCAACAGTCATATATAAACTTCTATAAAACTCTTTAGATTGGAAATATTCACCAGGGGACATGTCCTTTTTCGTATTCTTATCATCCTTATTCCTTTTCTTATCGTTTTTCGAACTATCATCATCCTTCTTTTCAGAACTTTTGGAGTAATTTGTTCGTTGAAATTGTAAATGACTGGAAATTGAAAACTCTCTTCTTTGGGGTATTGAATTGAAGAATGGTTGCCTTTGACCTATTAACCTTGACGAAGACTTAGAGCTATTCAATAGTCTACTTAGACTCAGGCCCTGTTGCACCACTATAGAGCGACACCTTATCAGATTCATCTTTATTTTGTTGCAACTTATAATCCGTTGTTACCGCTTTTTCTATCTTTTTTTTGCTTTGAATTAGTGGCAAGTTTGACACAAGAGAGCTTTCACAAGCCTAATAGGTTCAAGTCGAAGTTTGCAACGAAACGGAAGAAAAGAAATAAACCCTTCTTTCAATGAATTATATAGATGGAACAAAGGTCGAATTAAAGACTAGTTTTAAAGTCTCCTTTTGTAATATAGTAGTTCTAAAAAGTTATGGTTTATTATACGTTTTCGATTTCTATTTTTTTAAAAATCCCATGGCCACCGAAAAGGCGAGAGACTTAATTTACCCGGGGCCAGGTCAAGAAATTTAATACAAATCGAGTTACAACAACTGTTACAACAACGAGCTACTGACAATGAGCAGCAAGCAGCAGAAGCAGCAGTACGGAATAGATTAATGCAGTTTTTTTTTATTTATAGCAATTCTATATAGTTTTCCAAGCTCTCTATTTGAATACCTTCAGCTTGCTCTGTTAGATTCAACCAAGTGACATCTTTAAAGATTGGATTTCTTGAAGATTCTTCCAACAAGGCACCTAACGACTGTTCACTAATCAAAAGACTAATGGCATCGTAACCTCCAGCACCTGGAACGACACCGGCAATGACTCCATTGATTTTAGAACATTCATCGAGTAAAAATGTTTGTTGTTCAGGTTCAATATCTGCACCTGATCTTGATGTGATGGTTCTGAAATTGGAACGAATTATAGACACTGAATCAATGATTCTTTGAAAAGGTATTAGTGATGGATCTGAGCTGTTGGATATTTGAATAGAATTGAGGTTGCTTATTAAGTTTAAGGTTTTGCTAAAGTTTGTAGGATCTTGAGCTTGTAATTTGTTAAGTGTGTCTAAAGATTCAACAAGATTTGTGTTTGAATTGTTCAATGTTGAGTATATCTGCTCACTTTCTGGATCATCAATTCTCCACTGTAAAACTTTGGAGACTAACTTTGGAGTATTTGAACCACCTTTAATATCACCCATGATCAACTTTATTCCATTTGGTAATGCAACTCTATCGGTTTTAATCTCCCATGAAGTCTCATCTACTAATTTTTTGAGTTGTTCATGATATTCATTCTTTGTCAAAATGTCAATGCCTTTTAAATCGTTGATCAAACTTGGATCAAATCTTCTATAAACAATTGACCCAAAAGTAGCAGCTGCAACATCAAACCCAGATCCAACTTTCCCTTGAGCTTGACAATGACTGATCTGTGCAAGGTTATGTATGGTTTGTAAAACTTTTAAACACTTGATATCAATCTCTGGTTTAAAATGAGATAAAAGTGCAGTTGTTAATACTGTGACTAAACCTGCTGAAGATCCTAATCCAGTTTTGGCAACTTCTGTAATTTTTTTAGAATGGTATGTAAACTCTTTAAAACCTGATTTCTTGGTAATCACATCTTCTTGTGAATGATATCCTGAATCTGAGAATATGGTAATGCGTAGATTGAATTTTTCATTTGGATTAATATAAGAAAGTATAGTTTGAATAGTATTAAACACAAATGGATTTTGACGACCATTGACTTCCTTGATCTCAAACCTTAGACCGTTTTGTAGATCTAGTTCAAAGGACCATTCTCCTTCAAGGAATTGAGGACTGATGACAGTAATCGACGAAGATTCTTTCTCCTCATTTGAAATATCATTCAAATTTTGCACAACAGCATGCATTCTTGATGATAATGCAACGACATATGAATTGAAATTTTTGTCCAAAACTAAATAACCACCAGCAATCAGGGCCTTTCCTGGAGCACTGAACACCTTAAAGCTTGACATAGCTCTCTTCCTTGATTGTCAGACAGGTGATCCAATAGCCCAAGCAACTTCTGATTGTTAGTGGAGTGAACAGAAGTTAAACAGAAGTTGTTCGTCTCTATGTTAAACTTTTCCCGATTAGCTGAACAGAACTCGGACTCAATCCAAATGAGATCGATCTGAAAAATAAAATCTTAGGTTCACAAAAAAGACTTTAAGTTTGAATTTTTTTTTTCCAGGTCTTTAAAGGTTAAACAGATTCTAACTTCAAACGTAAATCAGACCTTTAAGACTCAGATATTTACGTTCAAATTGAATGTAGACTAATAATATAAAACACAGCTGATAGAATACCAAAAAAAAATAATGGATCCTAGGCGATTCGAACGCCTGCATCTTACGATATTCGATCTTGAGTCGAACGCCTTAAACCACTCGGCCAAAGATCCTAATTTTACAAAATTACTAAAATTTAAACATACTACAGGTAAAGAGAAACATTATTGTCACAGGCACAGGATACAGGCTTGTGTTTCTGCATCACGTGATTGTTTTTTTTCAACCATACAAATCAAAGAAATTTCAAATTAAATGAATTTATTCATCTAATACTAAAATTCAAGGTATGAAAAGAATATCTATCGAACACCATTTTGATCATGTCAGATGAACAACCCAAGTGTCCCGTTGACCATTCAGCTAGAGAGGTATGGCTCAAGCAAAACTCTGACAAAGTATCACCTCATCCAACATCAATAGCCGTTGCTGCTGCACCACATCCTATACATGCTAATAGTGATGTTGATAAATGTCCAGTTGATCATAATGCTAGAGCCAAATGGGCTGAGATAGGTAGTAATACCAAAGCAGCTGTTGTAGATGGGAGTAAAATATCAACGGACTACGAACCACAACAGATAAGAAAACAACAAGAAAATATAGAACATTCATCAGATAGTATACCAGATAATCCAATTTATGAAACTTCAGTAAATCTTCCAGAATCTCGTGAAGTTTCATCGATACCACGTACTGGAGCAGATGCTAATTGGATATATCCATCACAGAAGCAATTTTACGAAGCTATGAAACGAAAGAATTGGGAACCATCACCAGAAGATATGAATACAGTTGTACCAATACATAATGCAGTTAATGAACGAGCATGGTTTCAAATTTTAAAATGGGAAGAAAATTTAGGAACAGAAACCAAATGTGGTGGATTACAACTAAGTAGTTTCAAAGGAGACTCTAAAAAATTGACACCAAAAGCTTGGTTTTTCAGTTTATTAGGATATCAAAAACCATTTGATAGACATGATTGGACTATTAATAGATGTGGTGTTGAAGTGGATTATGTAATTGATTTTTATACTGGAAGATCTAATCCAAATATGCCTGGAATGGCAAGTTTTTACTTGGACGTTAGACCAAAGTTGAATAGTTTCGAAGGTGTTAAACTACGGATACAAAGGTTTTTTGGGTTATAGATGTTATCTGTATAAAGTCTCTTGTACATAAGATGTTGCAAATATAACTACAACAAAATTGAAATTGAATATATGTAGATCTATTGATCAATTGATATTGTATATAATATGTACAGAATAAAGGGGAAAAAAAAGTAACATTAAAACAACACGAAAACATCATCATTGAACACGGGATAAAAAGTAACTCTGATTACATTCTAATATATAGTCACCAACACCCAAGAAAAGGGAAAGAAGTTTTAAGGGAATTATCTATGGTCTTCCAAAAGCTCCACTTGAACCTAATTTAGACATATTTTCACCAACTTTAACGTTGACTTCAAAATATTTAGCAACACATCTATCAACGCATAAACTTTCATTTTTGTTTAAATCACCTTCTGGATAGTTACTATTTTTGTTCAAACATTTTTGATGACAGTTATCAACTAATCTATTGAACATATCTGTGACTAAATCCAATTCAGCTTCAGCAGCTTGGATTTTTTGTTCCGATGAGACTTGTGGAGCACCACCTAAGCCTAAGAATGACATTTTTATATGATTAGTTTTTCAAAAAAGTGAATATCGCAAAAAAGGCTTTTGAATAGATAACTGATTAAATCTATATAATTTCTAGTCTTTTTTCTTTGATGGTAATTTGCTACTTGTAAATTTTTCAAGACTCACTTCGACGAAAAAGAGATGAGCCCCAAAAAAAAAAATATGTTCGCGAAGAATTGTAGACTATTATTATGTAATCTTTACTAAAAGACATACAACACCTTAAATATCATATTTAGATATACAGAGTATATAGTCAGGCACTGAAATAAACATCGGATCTGTTAGTCCACTTATATTTTTCCTCATGAGTTTAACGTGTCTAAGTATCTCTGATTTAGAAAGTGCCACTTTGTAAAGTGCCGATAAATATAAAATTTGACACATTTTTACGCCAATTTGTGAATATTGCCAACTTTCGCTAAAAAAAATATTCTTGGTGAGTCTTTGACACATTTGCGAAAGTGTTATACAACCAAAACAACAAAATTTAACAACCAACAAATGATTCAGTCACCAAAGAGTATTCGAATTGGCTACAAAGAGATTTTATTTATCTACTTTTTGTTGAGAAACATACTACTGGCCCTTTAAAAGTGCAGAATACGCAAAATTGATCTGTTGAATCGAAAATTAAAAATAGAGACGAGAACGTATTGGATAACAGTAATGGTTGTAGAGACACTTTACTTTTTCTCTCTTATCTTAGGTCCAAGGTTGAATAATTCATATACAGATCATTAAACCTAGAGAAGATTAAAATTTAGGATCATTATTTGATGACCTAGTCACTTATTTTAGCCATTATTTTTATTCTTTACCCCGCCTGAGACATTCAGTAGAAGATGGTCCCTAAAAAAGTTCTTTTATATTTTCCCTGAGACTTGCACAAGTTTACGCTAATTATCAACAAAATCAGAAAAATTAAGACCCACGAAAATTAAAAATTTAAGACCCACGAAAAACGAAAAAACGAAGCAAGAAATAAAAATAGACAACAAAACCAGGAAAATGTTAATAAAAAACACTGAAATTTTCGTTCATTTTTCCTTTTAAAATTAAATCATCAACAAATTTCAATTCATTCAATTGCTCACAATTCTCATTCAATTGATTGATACACCAACAAAGACTTAGGACTCATCAAGATGGCCACTCAAGCAAAAAGACATTCAAAGACTCAAAGTGCTTTCGTAAGTTGATTTTAACACGATTGTTGCTTTGATTGATGAGATTTTTTTTTTTGGCCGCCCTGGAATTATCGATGATGTGGTGTTTTCATTGCAATTGATCGGCGTCGATTATAATAAGAAGGATGGGTGGAGGATAGCTATTTGGAGAGCGCTGTGATTGATGGCTTCTCTCTAGAATTTTATCGTTCATACAAAGCACAAATCAATTTAATATTGATCCAATGTACTAACTAAATTCATTTAGGCCTTTGATAACACTACAACTTCAGTTGCTGCAAGTCAAATGCGTAATGCTTTGAACAGATTGTCAGACACTGTTCAAGATCAAGAAGAACGAGTCAAGTTTGAAAATGAAATGGATACTTTTTTTGCTCTTTTCAGAAGATATTTAACGGATAAAGCTGCTGGTACTACTTTGGATTGGGATAAAATTAGATCACCATCTCAAGATGAAGTTGTTGATTATAAAACTTTTGGAAATAAATCAGAAAAAACTGAAAATTTATCCAAATTGGCCGTTTTAAAATTAAACGGTGGATTAGGTACTTCAATGGGTTGTGTTGGTCCAAAATCTGTTATTGAAGTTAGAGATGGTAATACCTTTTTAGATTTAGCCGTGCGTCAAATTGAACATTTAAACAGACAATACGATTCTGATGTTCCTTTATTACTATTAAACTCTTTTAACACCGATAGTGATACCCATCAAATTATTAGAAAATATGGTGGTCATAGAATTAGAATTAGAACTTTTAATCAAAGTAAATATCCAAGAATTTTGAAAGATTCTTTACTACCAGTTCCAACTTCTGCTGAAGACGATGTTAACGCTTGGTATCCACCAGGTCATGGTGATTTATTCGAATCTTTACACGCTTCAGGTGAATTAGATGCTCTTATCGAACAAGGTAAAGAAATCTTATTCATTTCCAATGGTGATAATTTAGGTGCCACTGTTGATTTGAAAATTTTGGATCATATGATTGATACAAATTCCGAATACATTATGGAATTAACCGATAAAACTAGAGCCGATGTTAAAGGTGGTACTTTAATTAACTATGGTGGTCAAGTTAGACTATTGGAAATTGCTCAAGTTCCAAAAGAACACGTTGAAGAGTTTAAATCTATTAAAAAATTTAAAAATTTCAACACCAATAACTTGTGGATTAATTTGAAGGCTATTAAAAGATTAATTGAATCAAATTCAATTGAATCTGAAATAATTCCAAATGGTAAAACCATTACAAACAAACAAGGTCAAGAGGTTAACATTTTACAACTAGAAACTGCCGTTGGTGCTGCAATTAGACATTTCAACGGTGCTCATGGTGTTGTTGTTCCAAGATCAAGATTCTTACCAGTTAAAACTTGTTCTGATTTATTGTTGGTTAAATCAGATCTATTCTATTTAGAACATGGTGCTTTAAGATTGGATCCTTCTAGATTTGGTGCTAATCCATTAATCAAATTAGGTTCTCATTTTAAAAAAGTTTCTAATTTCAACTCTAGAATTGGTCATATTCCAAAAATTTTAGAATTGGATCATTTAACAATTACTGGTAATGTCAACTTGGGTAAAGGTGTTGTCTTAAAAGGTACTGTTATCATTGTTTGTCAAGATGGTCAAAGAATTGATATTCCAAATGGTTCAGTCTTGGAAAATGTTGTCATCACTGGTAACTTGACCATTCTAGAGCATTAAAAGTGATAAAACATATCCCTCATTTCATTCAACCCATTTTTGTCATTTAATTACACTCTCAGTATTACATATTGAAGTTGTGAACTGTATTTAGTTCAAATTTTGCTAGATTGTTAACTTTTAGTCATGTTTTTTAACAATAAAATATACAAATTAAAGGAAAAAAAATATTGTCAGTTAGAGCTACGAGTGTTAAATTTCTCTTTATATAAGAATTCTATTTAATGTACATATTCTATCAACGAATAACAAAATCTTTTTCATTTTAAATTTTTATTAAGATTTTAATCTCTATCACCAACCCATTTTCTTGCACTTCTAAATAGTCTAACCCATGGACCATAGTTTTCCCATAGAGCTGCTTCTTTAGCAGGATACCAAGAGTTTGATTCTAATCTAACACATCTTTCAGGATGAGGCATCATTGCTAACACTCTACCATTTGGAGTTCTAATACCAGTAATACCATTTGGTGAACCATTTGGATTCAATGGATATTTTTCAGTAACATTACCATAGTTGTCAACAAACCTTATAGAGGTTAAACCTTCCTTTTGGAAATTTTCTAAACTTTCATCAGATTTGAAAGAAGCCTGACCTTCACCATGAGCAACGGCAATTGGGAATTTTGAACCTTTCATACCTTGTAAGAAAATAGATGACTGTGAATCTGGTGATTCTTCAACTATTTCAACCATTGCAACACGAGCTTCATATTGTTCACTTGCGTTTCTTTCAAAAGTTGGCCAATTTTCAGTCCCTGGAATCAATTCAGCAATTCTTGAAAGAAATTGACAACCATTACAAGCACCAAATGCAAATGTATCATCTCTTTCGTTGAAAAATTTATAAAATTCATTTCTTGCTTTAGGATTGTACAATACGGACTTAGCCCAACCGGAAGCAGCACCAAGAACATCACCGTATGAGAACCCACCACAAGCGGCAAATCCAACAAATTCATCCAGAGTAACACGACCACTGATAATATCAGTCATGTGTACATCAACTGCAGTGAAACCTGCTTGTTCGAAAGACCAAGCCATTTCCATTTGACCATTGACACCTTGCTCTCTCAAGATTGCAACTTTTGGTTTTGTTTGTAATTTAGAAACGTTTAAATCATCAGTTGGATCAAAGGTTAATTTATATGAAAGACCTGGATCTTGGTTATCTTGAATCGATTGAAACTCTTGATCAGCTGAAATTGGATTATCTCTTAATCTTTGTAATTTGTATGAAGTTTCAGCCCATAGTTGTTGTAGATGAGCTCTTGTGCTACTTAACAATTCTTCACCGTTATATGAGATGTTAATTGTTTGTTCCTTGTTAAAGATTGGTTCACCAATAATTGAGATGAAATCTTTAGATAAACCAGCTGAATCGAAAATTTTCAAGAATTGATCATATTTGGATTTTTCAACTTGGAAAACAGCACCTAATTCTTCGTTAAACAATTCAGTAAATGCGTTTTGTTCAGTACCTTGATAGTTGATTTTCAAACCTGACCTAGCAGCAAATGCCATTTCTAATAAAGTAGTGATTAAACCACCATCAGATCTATCATGATAACTTAGAACCAAGTCGTCAACTTGATGTAATGCAACAATACCATTCAAGAATGATTTCAAGACTTTAGCGTCATGAACATTTGGAGCTTTATCACCAACTTGTTTGTAAACTTGAGCCAAGGCAGACCCACCCAAAGCTTTTGTCACATTAGCTGCTAAATCAACCAAGACTAAAACGGTAGATTCTTCTGAATCAATTAATTGTGGAGTCCATGTTTTAGAAGTATTTGAAACAGAGGCAAAGGCAGTGACAACCAAGGATAATGGTGCAGTGACTTCTTTATCATCCCATTTCATTTTCATGGACATTGAATCTTTACCAACTGGAATACCAACACCTAGTTCAGGGCATAGTTCTAAACCAATAGCTTGAACGGCTTCGTATAATTTAGAGCCTTCACCTGGATGTGAAGCTGGAGACATCCAGTTAGCAGACAATTTAACAGTATCCAAACTTTTAATATCAGCAGAAACCAAATTGATCAAAGATTCAGCAACTGATAGTTTTGCCGAAGCAGAAGCAGAGATTAAAGCAATGGTTGGTTTTTCACCCATTGCTAAAGCTTCACCAGTTGTGATAACAGTTTCACCTAATGAAGTTGCGGTAACACCAACGTTGGAAACTGGTACTTGATAAGGACCAACCAATTGATCACGATCGACTAAACCTGTCACTGTACGATCACCGATGGTGATTAAGAAATTTTTAGATCCAACAGCTGGTAAGTGTAAAACTTTTTCCAGGGCATCAGAGAACTTTAATTTTGGCAAGACAAGTGGTTGTAGTTTTAAATTAGCAGTTTTGGCAGTTCTTGACATTTTGGGTGGTTTACCAAACAAGATGGACATTTCTAAATCAATTGGAGTGGTGTTCAACAAGCTATCTGTTAAAATTAAACGTTCTTCACTTGTGGCATGACCAACAACGGCGAATGGAGCTCTTTCTCTTGTACAAATCTCTTTGAACAGTTCTAAATCTTGAGGAGTAACACCCATAACATAACGTTCTTGAGATTCATTACACCAAATTTCCATTGGAGACATACCAGGTTCTAAACTTAAGATATCTCTTAGTTCAAATTTTGCACCTAACCCATTGTCATGAACCAATTCTGGTAAGGCATTTGATAACCCACCAGCACCAACATCATGTATGAATTGAATTGGATTATTGGCACCAAGGGCAACACAGGCATCGATGACTTGTTGAGCACGACGTTGCATTTCTGGATTACCTCTTTGAACAGAGGCGAAATCTAAATCAGCAGAACCTTCACCTGAAGTGATTGAAGAAGCAGCACCACCACCAAGACCAATCAACATTGATTGACCACCAAGGACGATAATGGCAGAACCTGGAGTTAATTTATGATTTTTCAAAGCGAAAGAAGGTCTAACAGCACCTAACCCACCAGCAAGCATGATAGGTTTATGGAAACCTCTAATTTCTTCTTTATCTTCAGAATTTATGACACTTGTGGTTAAAGTTCTAAAATAACCGTTAATACAAGGACGACCGAATTCGTTATTGAAAGCAGCAGAACCAAGTGGAGCTTCTAACATGATATCAAGAGAAGAAGCGATATGATTTGGTTTACCAATGTTTAACTCCCAAGATTGTTCAAAATCTGGAATGAATAAATCAGAAACGGTAAACCCAGAAAGACCACATTTGGATTTTGAACCTCTACCTGTTGCACCTTCATCTCTAATTTCACCACCAGAACCTGTTGCAGCACCTGCAAATGGAGAAACAGCAGTTGGATGATTATGAGTTTCCACTTTAACTAAAGTTTGAACTTTTTCCCTTTTGGAAGACCAAATTTTAGTCTTTGGATTTGGATGATAAAAAAAAGCATCATTACCTTCAAAAACTGCAGAATTATCACTATAAGCACTAATTGTATTTTGAGGGTTTAAATTTTCAGTATTTCTAATCATTTTAAACAAAGTCCAATTTTTTTTATCACCATCAATCTCCCAATCAGCGTTAAATATTTTATGACGACAATGTTCAGAGTTAACTTGAGCAAACATGAAAAGTTCAACATCAGTTGGATTTCTACCAAGTTGATTAACAAATGCATTGACTAAATAATCAATTTCACCTTGATCTAAGGCCAATCCTAAGATTTTATTTGCAGATTCCAATTTTTCCTTTGGTTTAGAAGATAATAGATCAATTTCAACTAAAGGTTTTGGATCATGATGAGCAAATAAATCATCATAAACTGGAGCTTTTGCAACGTATAAAGTTTGAGTCATTCTATCAAAAATTGAAGATAGAGAAGAACCATCAAGGATATAGTTTTCCAATGGGAATCCACGACGAACTTTAACCAAAAGTGATAAACCTCTTTCAACTCTTTCAACGTCATCATCTAATCCACAAACAGTGGTGATATTAGTAGCTTTAGATGACCAAGGTGAAATGGTACCAGGTCTTGGTAAGATTCTAATGATATAAGAGTCTTCATCATCAGGTTTGAGTGAGTCTTGAGATGAAGAGACTTTAATCAGTTGTTGAGTTAATGAATCTTGTAAATCCAAAGGAGTATCATAAGTTAATAAAGTTTGTAAAAGTTTAAATTTTTCGTCATTTAAAGTCAAATCAGATGAAGATTTAACAGAGACGTAATGAATATAAGCAGAACGAACATCGGTAACAACGGAAGAGTTGACAGAGGTGTTGATGTCATTAGTCAAAGTTGTTACTCTAAACTGAGAAAGAGCCTGAGGACCAGGAAGAACTAACAGAGACATATGTTTTTTTTTTTTTCGTTATTTCCTTTAAGATGTCAGTATTGTGATATATAATCAGAATGGAAAGGTATCACTCACTTTGATGGTTCTACTTTGAGAAGGCACCTATAAAAAGGAGAAGGGATGTGTTTGTTAGTTGATATTTTGATGAGTGTATAAAGACTAATCCATCAAAGAGAGAAGAGATTGAAATTAAATTAAATCTAATAAGGGCCTGAAAAATAAATAAATAAAATAAAAAAAAAAAAAAGTTAGTCTCTCTGTGTGATTTTTTAGTCTCCAATATAACTTACAGTTAAAATTTTTACGACAAAAAAGATAATTTAGGACATGGCTAAAAAGAAAAAGTTAACTCGGGATAAAAAAATTATGTAACCAAAAAAAAAAAAAAAAGATTAAAATTGATTAGGTCAAATTTTATTATGTAATACCAAATTTCAAATTTCGCGATTTAAGATAAACTTTTAAAATTTTTATACCTGTATTAAGCTAGTTATTAAGCTAGTGTATAGTTTATAGATAACAATAGTAAGATAACAATAGTAAGATAACAATAGTAAGATAACAATAGTAAATCAAACATACACAAGAAATGGCTCAAGCACCTTTAAAAGTCAAGTCCAAGACCAAACCAAGAGAAAGGGTCACCAAGAAGCAATCGAATCCCAAACCTGCTGCTCCAAAGATTATAGCGTCTAAAAAGAAAAATTTAGCACATTTAAAACAACTAAATAAAAGTTATTCAGTTACTGCATCAACTGAAAAATTAATAAGTTCAAGAGTTGGTCATTTGGAGTTGTTGAAAGGTAGTAGAAGAGAGATTGAGAAAGCTGAGAAGTTGAAGAAGAAGAAAGAGGCTGAAAAGAAGGTTTGATTGTTAAATTGTATATTATAGATTAATTTTTATTGTTGATATTAATATTTTCTATTAAATAGTGGGATTGCTCCTTCAATAGGTGCTTTATTATTCCATCTTTTCCCGACAGTATACCTCACGGGCATATAGTAATCCAATGCCATATTTTGACATAAGGAATACAAATTAGAACTTATCCAATATAATCCCAAGGCAACAGGAGCTTGAGTTGCCACAACCATCATGAAAACAACACCTAATCTTGAAATATTCATCATTGAATCAAAAGCAGTGACTCTATTTGATCTTTTAATAGAATAATTATTTTGTAATTGTATAGTTTGAAAATTCCATTCAACATTAATTAAAGATAAAAATCCTAAAGTTATTGGTATAATTGTATATGGATCTGGAATGGTTAAATCATTCATCCAAAGTAAACCTTCTTGACATAGACTTAAATCCATTGAATTATTACTTTGTTCATTCCATCCACTTAAATTTTTAAAAATTGTACTAATACAAATCCAAAGTGGGATTTGAACAATTGGTAATATAAAATTTTTATAAATTTGACAATTAAATTCTTTAAACAATAATTTTTGTCTATTACGACGTTCTTTAATTGTTAAAAGTTGTATTTGTTCAAAAGTTAAACTTGCTGATTTACCTAATATGAAATTATTACCTTCAAATTCCATTTTTTTTCGTTCTTTAAATTTAGCCATTGAAGCTTTTGAAGCTAAATTTAATTTTAAAACTGGTGACATTGCATTTAAAATTGGTTTTAAAGATGCTTGTTTTTGTAATCTTCTCCTTTGAAGAATGGTTAAGGGTAAAGTTATAAAACTACGCATTGTTATTGTAGTTAAGGGGATCATAACCCACCAAGGTAAACCTGAATATACATGAACTGATTGAATTGATGATGTTAATATTGTTATCAAATCAGTTGGTGATGTTATAAATGATCTTTTCCCCTGCCAAGGTAGCCGAAGTTGAGACGATGCGAGTCGAAGTGATTGATGTCTTGTTACAAAAAGCATCTTGCTATTTTATTTATTTTGGTGGTTGTGCTGATTGATGTTGGTTATTAGTCAAGTTTTTTTCAAATATGATTTTTTTTTCCTATTGTAACCATAAAAAAAAGCATAAATAGAGGGTATAAAAGTGGTGATTTATTGATAAATTCTACACTTGTTTTAAACGTACAATATTTTAATTCTTTAGTATACAAAATAATGCTAATCAACAGCAGTACCATCTCTTGGTCTATAATTAGGTATTTGTTCTATAATCTCTTGAGGTAATCTACCAGTCACTTTAACAGCATATAATCCAGGTAAATAATTTGAAACTCTTAACCATTTAGCCACCCAAGATTTTTCAGGTTCACCAATCGCCACAAGACCTTCAAATGTAGGTGAAGTGGTACTTAGACCAACATCAAGTATATCAACACAATTAGGACATCCATCATCTTGAAATCTCTGTAGTATTAGTTAGTAAAAAAATATATATTATGTATATATATATATATTTAAACTCACTCTTGCAGATTCCACTATTCCACATAGCATGCATGCTCTATTACTACTACTCATTGCTGTTACTAATATATAATGATAGTTTGAGTCGAACATTTATAAATCATTTATTGAAGTTATTGTATATAGATTGTAATTGTCAAGAGATTTGTTGAAAGAAGGTTAATGTGTATTACCCGGATACTCAAAATCAAGTTTTAGAGTGTTGGTTAAACGACAATTTTTGAAAATTATTAAAAATCCGATATAGTGTAACGGCTAGCACGGTTCGCTTTCACCGAGCAGACCGGGGTTCGACTCCCCGTATCGGAGGTTAAATTTTTTTATCTCTCTTATAATAAGAGTTAGATATATATATACTACAATTTTTATGTAGTTAAAGACTATTCTATATAATTTAGACATTGTTGACAGTTGGATAATCAATATAACCTTCTGCACCTGTAGTGTAAAAAGTATCTCTATTATAAGGATTTAATTCAAAGTTATTCTCTAAACGATAAGGTAAATCAGGATTTGCAATAAAAATTCTTCCAAATGCTAAAAGAGTTTGATCTCTTTTAATAATTTGTTTAGATTTTTCAAATTCATTACCAAGATTACCAGATCTAATTATAACTCCATTATAAATTGCTGGAACAAATTCAACATTTTCATTTTTAAATTTTGATTGATCATCAATAAAATTTGATCTTGATTCAATAACTGAAATATATGCAATTTCATCATTTTGTAATCTTTTATCTTCTAATTTTGATATAAAATAAGAGTAAACAGGTATGGTAAAATGACTTAATTGAACATTTTCATCAATTCTATAAAATGGTGAAATTCTAACACCAATTTTATCATTACCAAATTTTTCAATTAATTTATTTAAAACTAATAAAGGATATTTTGATCTATTTTCAATTGATCCTCCATATTTATCAACTCTTTTATTTGAATTGTATTCTAAAAATTTGTAAAGTTGTGATCCATTAGCAATATGAAGTTCAATCCCATCAGCACCAGCATTAATTGCTCTATGAGCGGCATTGATAAATCCATCAAGGTATGTAGTTTCTAATTCTTCAATTGAATATTTATCAATATTTGAACTCCAATCAACCCATACAAGTTGTACAAATACAAATGAACCATTTTTATGAATTTTATCAAAGACATTTGACCAAAAATTTTCATGTTTATCATTAATTAATAGTGGTATATTTAAACCAGGAATTGGAATTTTACCAACATGATCTTCATTAACTGCAATACCTTCAGTTATAACTAACGAACCTGATCTATTTGATCTTTGATCATAGTATTCTTGAACAAGATCTAATTTAATAGAACCATCTTTTTCAACTCTATTTCTTGACAATGGTGCCAAGACAACTCTATGTGAAAGATTAATGTTATTACCAATCTTTAAAGGTTTGAAAAGATTGGTATCTTTAAAATTTATTGCCTTTTCCATTGTCATATTTGGTTGTTTTATATACAGACAACATGTATACAGACAACATAGTGATTTAAAACATTCAATTGTAAAGTATTTATACACACTGAGAAAGCTACATGACTATATTCTGATCTATGAAATCTACTTCATAAGCTTACTAATTCTCAATACCTTTTCCAAATAAGACTCTGTTTGAATGAGGTTAATGTGGTTTACTCATTACAGTTTAATATTTTCCGTTTAACTCCAGTATTACCAGTTAAACCGAACAACAATTATACATTTTGATGTAACGATGTAAACTGTGTTAGGATTAGTAATGTATATTCAAGATGAAGATTAGCATCTTTATACATTATAAATTGTAATGATGTATTTTCATCTTAGTAAGCAATATTTACCATTAACTGTAAAACATTAGTTTCATCTTTAACCAGTTTATGTAGATTCTTATAAATGAAGTTGGACAAATATCTTTTTTTTTACTCATTCTTTTTTTAACTCATTCTTTATTTGATTAAACCAATTGGCTAACAATTTTTGACACAAAAATTTTGATTGAATAAAACGTTTTTTTTTTGATCAATTCCATTTTAGGAAATTTACATTTTTATGTCAAAATTAAGATGTTAAGTGCTTAAAAAGCCACACGGCCACAATTGAGAGTCTTAAGCTAGCAGTTATATATATTGACCATTGAACTTTCATTCAATTCAGTTCAATTCAATTCAATTCAATTCAAGAGAGAAAGAGAGAGAGAATATGACCAAGTTAAAGGTTTTAATTCCAGTTAACAAAGGAAGAGATGAATTATCAGATCATTTAAAAGAGTTTAAAGAATTTGAAAAAGACTTTGACGTTCACGTTGAAAAAATTTCAACTGCAGAAGAGTATAAATCATTGTTAGAGGGTAAACATTCAGATGTTTCAGCAATTTTTGAAACTTCAGCTTCATTTAAAGTTGGATCAAATTTTAACGATTTTATTGATTATTTCCCTAAAAGTTTAAAAATTGTTGCATTCCCATGGGTTGGTGCTAATGCATTTGATGGTGAAAGATTAAGAGAACGTGGTATTATCTTGACTAACGTTGGTGATTCTTCATCTAAAGACGTTGCAGATGTTGCATTAGGGTTAACTTTAGGTACATTTAGACTATCATCATATTTAGAACAAAGGTTAAGATCAAATGAAGGTTCTATAACAATTGCAAGAAATACCATTGGATCAACAGAATTAAATTCTAAAGGTGAACCAATCCCACCAATTGAACCTAAAACTTGGGCAAAGCATTTATACATTGCAAATAAACCATTAGAATCACCAAATGGTAAAATTGCAGGAATAGTTGGATTTGGTAATATAGGTAAAGAAATTGGTAAAAGATTAGATGCAATTGGTTTAAAAATTTATTATACTAAAAAAACTCCAATTTCTAAAGATGA
This sequence comes from Taiozyma peoriensis, assembly GCA_030574875.1. Lineage (NCBI taxonomy): Eukaryota > Fungi > Ascomycota > Saccharomycetes > Phaffomycetales > Wickerhamomycetaceae > Taiozyma > Taiozyma peoriensis. The sequence goes on from JAJMFM010000063.1 coordinate 70,001, forward strand.
AGAATTAAAATTATCATATAATGTTAAATTTTTTAAAAATTTTAAAGAATTAGCTTCAAATGTGGATTTATTAGTTCTTGCAGTTCCACATTCACCAGATACTATTAATCTTATTAATGAAGAAAGTATTAAATTTTTTAAAAAAGGTATAAGAATTGTTAACATTGGTAGAGGTTCTGCCATTGATGAAGATTTATTAATTAAAAAATTAGATGATGGTACAATTACATCAGTTGGTCTTGATGTTTTCTTAAATGAACCACAAATTGATAAAAGATTTTTAAATAGAGCTGATGTTACAATTTATCCACATATTGGATCATTTACCAAGGATAATTTTGAAAATGCTACAATTAGAGTCATTGAAAATATTAGAAACGTTTTAGAAGGTGGAGAAGGATTGAATACATTGAATTGATACAAATGAATAATACTAATCGTTTATAGAATTTTTTTTATTTAAAACTTTGATGCTTTAGTTGAGACTCGTAAATTTTTTCTTGTGGCTTGATAAATTGATATTAAAGACTAGATAATAAATATTTTCTCTCTAACCACTAGGAGTGGCTTGATTTTGTGCTGCTACTCTAAGATAATTCATCAATAAACTCTTTGCAAATGGTTTAATCTAAAGATAAGTACAAATAAAATATGTTTGATTAAATGATGGTTCGGCTCGAATTTAATAACCGAAAAGAATTATTTTGATCTAAAATATCTTAATTTGGAAGATTTTCCGGGTTTTTCGTTTTAGTTCAAATAACCGAAAATATTCAAAGTTTATCAAATTTATTTTAAAATTTAAAATATTGTGGCTAAAAAACTATGATTAATTTGACAAGAAACAAATATTTCCAATTATAAAGCCAAAATTTGTAGATTGTTATTGTAAATTTGCAATTTTTTCTACTTTTACAAATCTGGGTTTAGTGGGGTTTAATCCGATTGTTGCTGTTTTATAATATATATTAGGATTTTATGATACCTCAAAGAAAATGGCTTGGAAAACCTATTGTGGATGATGAATAAGAAAAACACCTTTGTGGCGGTTATGGGATAAAGGGTCCCCTTAAAAAATGTTATTTTCCAGTAAAAACGTTTTAGAGGTTGATGAAGTGAGGCTCATGTGATTTGGGCTTTGCAAAATGATTTCAATATTGACTCAATTACGTCGTCTTTGAGCAAGATTATTGAAAAATGTATATAAATCAACAAGTGGATCCTTTAAGTCCTCTTTCAATTAAAATCTTAGATAAACTAAAACAAAGTCTAATCAAGTTAATATTTACAAGATGGCACCATCCGCTACAGCTACAACAACAACAACAACTGATATTTTATCTTCACAAGCTGCTAAATTATCTCTAAGATCATCATCATCAGGATCTAATGAAAAGGCTTATGATCCAACAAATAAAAAAGTTTCAATTAGTAAAGAGGAGATTGCTGATATTAAGGAAAAATTAACTGGTAAAGATTTTTTCCCACAAAATATTTATGGAGTTTCAGTTCAAGTTACTGATGAAGGTTTAATTAAATTACCTGATGATGAAATTAAATCTGTTAAATATCCTGAATGGTTACCAACTTGGGATCCAACTGAAAAATATGAACCTTATGAAGAATTTGAATGGGAGGATAAAGGTTTAAAAGCTGATTTAAATTTGAAAAATTTATTTCCTAATGGGTTACAAACAAATGAAATTTATCAGTTGAAAAATTTAACACCAAAATTTGGTACCGAGGTTAAAGGTATTCAACTTTCTTCTTTATCAGATGAAGCTAAAAATGATTTGGCTAAATACGTTGCAGAACGTGGGGTTGTTATATTTAGAAAACAAGATTTAATTGATAAAGGTCCTGAATTTGCAGTTAAATATGGTGAATATTTTGGTCCTCAACATATTCATCCAACAAGTGGTGCACCAGAATCAACTTCAAAGATTCATTTGGTTTATAAACCTGAAAATGGTGTTAAACCACATCAAGCTATTTTGAAAAATAGAACAAAAGCTTTAACTTTCCATTCTGATGTTAGTTATGAAAAGCAACCACCTGCTATAACATTTTTAGGTTTATTAGAAGGTCCAACAGTTGGAGGTGATACTGTATTTGTTGATAGTGTTGAAGCATATAAACGTTTATCACCAGAATTTCAAGAAATTTTACAAAAATTTAAAGTTAGACATCAAGGTTTAGAACAGGCAAAAGCTTCAAGAGAAACTTTAAACATTGTTCGTCGTGAACCAGTTTCAAATATTCATCCATTAATTAGAACTATTAAATCCACTGGTGAAAAAGCCATTTATGTAAATTCTGGATTTGTTGATGAAATTGAAGGTTTAAAATTTGAAGAATCAAAGGCAATTTTAGGCTTTTTATACGATCATTTACACACTTCAATTGATTTACAAATTAGAGCAAATTGGGAAGAAGGTACCGTTGTTGTTTGGGATAATAGAAGAACTGAACATACAGCTTTATTCGATTGGGATTCTGATGAACGTCGTCATCTATTTAGAATTACACCAAGAGCTGAAATTCCAACTTTATAACTTAGATATGATATGATATATATATATATATATATATATATATGTACTACTTATTATATTAATTGTAGTGGAATAAGTTCAACAAATTTTAAAAGTTCCAAATTACAGTTTATCAGGCTTTTTTTGTGTCAAAAACTCCGTTATCGGTATGAAGATATGGTTACTATGGATACAAGAGAAAGAGAAAAGAATGAATCAAGTACTAAATATTTTACAAATGATACAACAACTTCCATTTGATAATGTACATTTTTTATGACTGGTTAAAGTTATTTCTTTGGTTTAACGGTATTTGGATTTATACCCCTTTTCTTTAATTGAACCGTTCTACTTTTAGCAATTAATTTATCATCTTGATCGTTTTCTTCAAATTCAGCAAAATCATCTTGAATAATACCTTGATTTAATTCTTCTTCAGATCTTGCTTGACTCTCTTTTTCATATGCACCAGCTTTACTAACATCATGAGTTGATGGAGCTATTTTCTTAAATTTAGCAACGTAAAATCCATCAACGTTATAAGTATGTGGATAGTATCTTTTAGTTAGTTTTAAACTTTGATGGAAAGTTTTACCTCTAAAACTTGTAAATCCATTTTTACCAATGGCTAAACCTGTATCAACCAATTTAACATTTGGTCTTTTACTCAATGCATAGTTAACAACTGCTTCATTTTCTTCAACCATAACTGAACAAGTTGAATAAACAATATAACCACCAGTGGTAGAATTTGAATCAACTGAATCAATTGCTGATAACAATAGTTGCTTTTGTAAATGTGGGATTTGAATGAAATCCTTTTCAGTTCTTGAAGTTTTAACACTTTCATCCTTAGCAATGACACCTGTACCGGAACATGGTGCATCTAATAAGACTCTATCAAATCCTCCAATAACTTTTGGAAATTCTCTTGCATCATAATTACATACTATTGTATTGGTACAACCTAATCTATGTATGTTGGCAATTAAAGATTTTGTTCTTGCCTTATTTGAATCATTAGCAAATATACATCCTGTATTTTTCATCAAGGCAGAAAGATAAGTTGTTTTACCACCTGGTGCTGAAGCCATATCTAAAATACGTTCGTTTTCTTGTGGTGCTAATGCCATACATGGTAAAAATGAAGATGCAGCTTGTAAGATATAATGACCTGCTAAATATTCAGGTGTTGCACCAATTGGTACTTGAGAATCAAATATTTGTAAACCAACTTTTGTCCATGGTCCAATTGGTTGTAAATTAACACCACGATTAACTAAAGTTTGAGCTAAATCACGACGTCTTGTCTTTAAAGTGTTTGTTCTAATGGTAATTGGTCTTGCAATTTCATTAGCTTCAAAAAATTCCATAGCTTCAGATGGTGAAAAAAGATCAAATAATTTTTCAGCAAGAAATAACGAATAACCAAAATAATCTGAAATATCTTGTAATAATCTTTCAGTGTATTGGGTTCTTGAAGTACCTTCTTCTGCTAAATTCTTAAAATCTTCTAATACTTTAATAATTTCAATCATTCTTGTACGTATAATGGTTAAATCCTTTGGACCACTGTTTTCTTGAATTAATTCTTCAACTGTTGGTAAAATTTTAACCTTTTGTTGTGAAATGTTTGTTTGTAAAAATTCATCCTCTGCATCTTCAGCTTCTTGTTCAGCTTCTTCATCTAATTTAGCAGAAAATGCCTCCATGTTTGAAGCGTTTAATTTTTCTAAATCATCATCAGATTCATCATCAGAGAACATTGGACGTTCACGATTATCTTCATCAGAATCATAAAAATCACTTTCAACGTCAAACTCATCATTCTCTTCCTCTTCGAAATTCACCTCCTCTTCAGAATCATCAAACAATGATTTCTTAGCATTTGATAACTCTTCAAGATCAACTTCTGGTAAATTAGCTTCTTCAATTCTTTGTCTTTTAACAATCTCCTTTTCATCATCAGAATCAACCTTCTTGACTTTTTTACTTCTCTTGGTAGATGTGCTCTCTATCTTTGGTCTACTCGAAGCTAAGGCAACAGCTGGTGCAGATGCTGTAACTGAATCTGATCTTTTCCTTTTGGTATCTTTTTTTACATCTTTCTTTGAACCATTCTTGTTCTTCTGCTGTTTCTTCGCATTGAAGTCGTCCAGACTCGGTGGAGCACCTTGCTTGTTCTTATGCTGTCTGCTACCCATTATATATATATGCTCGTGTCTTTATATCACTCAGATTTTAATAAGATTTGCTTTTAATACTAGAATTTTTTTCTCTTTCTTTTTAATTATGTCCCATAGATTATACATAAAAATAAAAAAAAAAAAAGAAAATTTTTTTAGCGATGAGATGAGATGAGATTACCCGGGTTTTTAATTGAAGATCTCTTTTTATAACAAATTTTTACCATTTTATACTCACAATCAACAGGTTCTTTGAATAGTAAAGAACCAAATTGTCCAAGGGAAAACAATGGTGTTTGTAGAGGCACAGACGAGGATTCAATATGGATTACACGGGTTAGTCAGACTTCCGTCGGATGGATTAAAGATCGTTGAGATTAAAAAAGGTGGGATTGTTAATTTAGGTAAATTTGGTATATTTGAAATTGATGAGATTGTTGGATATCCATATGGTCAAAGTTTTGAGATTTTAGACGATAGGAAAGTTAGACCGATAAAGAGTACTACTTATGGTAATAATGAAGACGGTGGAGATGATAGTATTAGTAAAGAGATTGACGGCGTGGTGGAAGATACTGAGACTGAAGGAACTCCAATTCCAGAGAGTTTGAACGATAAAATTGACTATTTGAAAAAATTAAACGTTGAAAACAGTGAGACTAATAGAGATCTGTTGGACATTGGTGATGCTACACAAAATTTTTCAATGGCAGATATAGAAAATTTGAAAAGGACTAAAACAGGTGCAAACGTTGGTGAGGCAATTATTGATAATTTAATTAAAAGTCATGTTAATTTTAAATTAAAGACAAAGCAATCACAAGAGAAATATTTGAGAAGGAAACAACAAAAATTTTTAAGAAGATTCACCATAGATATGGTTAAATCATCTCAACTTTTAAATTATTTTATTGAAAAAGATGCAAGTAAAGTATTAGATTTAAGTGAAGAAAGTTTAGGTTTAATGTTAAGTTTAGCCAATGTTCAACCTGGTGGGAAATATATCGTTGTTGATGAAACTGGTGGGATAATAATCGCAGCAATTATGGAAAGATTAAGAGGTGATGGTGAGATATTAGTACTTCATGAAAATGAACACCCCAATTTAAGTTCTTTAGCTCATATTGATTTCTCAAATAAATTGATTAAAAATTCAATACAAACTATAAATCTATTACAATTCTTAGAACCTGAACAAGAAAGAGTTGAATGGAAAGATTTCCCAGATGAAGAGTTGAAACAGTTAAAGACCAACAAAAGATCACATTACTACCGTAGGAAACAAAATGCAATTGATATAAATAATGCAATTGATAGATCCATCAAAGGTGAGTTTGATGCGTGCATCATTGCATCAACTCTATACATCCCACAGCTATTGGATAAACTAATCGATAAAGTGTCAGGTTCAAGACCTATTGTCATTTATAGCCAATTTAAAGAACCTCTTGTTGAGACTCAAATCCAATCGATGAATGATCTAAGACTATTGGCTCCAACTATTCATGAGTCTAAATGTCGTCCATATCAAACAATCCCCGGTAGATTGCATCCTCTAATGTCCATGCGTGGTGGTGGTGGATATGTCTTTTCTGCCTTGAGAGTTTATCCTATTGAAGCTGGTGTTCTTGCCGTTGGTAGAGGTTTGGCTAAAAAGAGAAAATTGGAAGAGGAGGAGAAATAGAGCTTTTATTGTATAGATTTTAGTAACTGCATCTGGGATTGCCTTTTCCAACCAATGATACATCGAGGTTTCTCAGCACTATCGTAGTATAGTTTAGTATCCCATATCAATGGGTCTAATAAATTCCTTGTGAATTGATACTGTTGTTTATAACCTAATTCGAATATAAATCCATTGGCATTCGATGGTATTACAACGTTTTTAATAAGACTCTCATAGAATTCCAAATCTCCTATAAGAGCCAATGAAGGTTCATATAATTTGACTGATTTTTCAATTTCAACAGAATTATATTTTAATTTTGGGATATATGGAGGATTTGAAGTTATAATTTCATAATTGACACCATCATTGATTATATCTTGATTGAAAACATCACCTTTCTCAAATTGAACGTTTGATATACCATTCCTTAAAGCGTTTTTCTTGGATAGTTCCACAGCAATTGGTGAGATATCAATTCCTTTGACAATAGAACCATTTAATTTAGATCCTATTAGTAATGGGATACATCCAGTTCCAGTACATACATCCAACAATTTCAACCCATTCGTATTCTTAACAGTCTCTATCAATTTCAAGCACCATTCTTCTGTCTCCCAACGTGGTATTAACACTCCTCTTTCACAGCTTATATCAAGATGTCCAAATGGTTGAGAACCAAGGATATACTGTAATGGCATCAGTCGAGATCGTTCAAGACATGCCTTGAACCATTCTTGTTTCGGTAGTTCATTTTGAATCCATTTCAACTCTTGTTCGGCCAAGGGGATGGTTCTGCAAGCTGGAAGTAGATGTTTCAAATATGGCGATTTTAATCTTGCCTGTCGTATTAAAAGGGGACTTATCCGTGGCATTTCAAGGTGATTCTATGGTGATTTATATTATGAGATGAGATGAGATGAGATGAGATGAGATGAAAAAATATTTATATACTCGGAAAAGCTCGATTTTAAATAAAATACCCATATTTTAATCAGAAACTCTTGTCAAAAAGCAATTAATCTTATGGTTAATCAGGATGGAATCTGTCATACTTTCAAGTAACTCAAGATCCATAGTACAACGTTCAATCATCTCACAAAATGGCACAATTATCATCAAAAAGTATTTTAAAAGGGCTCTTCAAAGGGAATTAATGAAGCTTAATAGTTTACATGATGACCATCAGGAGCCTTATTCTCATCTAGATGTCATAAAGAACGAGATTGCCATATCAAAGGAGTATAATTACAATGGGATAGTCCAACTGTTCAAGATCAATGAAACATCCACTGCTATTGAGCTGATAATGGAAGATGGAGGTGAACCAATTGTAAATAGTACAACGAATAAAAGTACAATACTACAGCTATTACAAGCTGTCAAGTATTTACACGATAACGGGATTATACATGGTGATATTAAACCTGATAACGTTCTTATAAAGAACGGTACAGTGCTTAAACTCTGCGATTTTGGTTCTTCTATAATCCTAACTGATAAGAATGATGATTTGTTAAATGCTGCATCAAAGGGGACACCAGCTTTTAATGCCCCTGAATACATACTCAAGAGTAGAGATTTTAACAAAAAATCCAATATAGAGCTCAGGGGTAAAAAATTGGATATTTGGAGTGTTGGTATAACGATATACTTGCTTTTATATAAATGTCATCCATTTGTTGATTTGAAAGATTGTACAAATGTATTTGAACTTTATGATGCCGTTGTTGATGGAAAAGTTGAATATCCATACCAAGTATTGGCAATGGATGTTATTCAAGGTGCCTTGGTGAAAGATCCTTCTCAAAGAGCTAATGCACAAGGGTTGATAGAGAGGCTTTAGTGGACATTGAAACTACATTCAAAATCATAGCTTATTACTACATTATAGTTCAGTAACTCATTAATACATTTTCATACAAGTGCACAGATCAATCAGAATCATCATCTAAATCCAAATACTCAAAAACGTCAAAATCTGAAGTTATAGAGATTTCAAGATAATCGTTCAAGTTGAAATCACCGTCAATCTCAGGTTTCAAGTCAACCAGGCTTGGGTTTATATTGACAATTTGAATATCTTTATCACTAATTGGTTTCTTAGGAGCTTCGTCTTCACTTATTGAAATGATACCATCATCACCGAAAATATCTTCAAATTTCATTGGTATGACTGAATCAATAGTATTCGTTTCAATTTGTGGTATTATAGTTTTTAGTGCTTCAGATTTACTGATGGATTCAATCTTCTGTTTCTTATGACAGTCTTTATCAAACGAAACGTGTTTCTCCAAGTGGTGTTTCTTTGGATTAGTTTCTCTGTTGAATGCCAATTGATCTTTTGAAGTTTGATTGAAATTATTAACTAAATCCATTAACTCTCCATCGTTGCTCAATTCAATTGGAAACAAATATCGATCACCACATTCCCTTTGTAATGCATCCAATGTTTCCAAGAATTGACCTCCATTCAAAGGAACAAATCCATTTTGCATAATTTCTCCATTGATAACAATGTGGTTTTCATGAACGTTTAACTTATCGAGATCAGTACAATTACCAAAATGGTACTGATCAACATGTCTTAGATATGCCTTTAATGGAGTTTCTCCATCTTTTGTCTTTAAATTAATTTT
>JAJMFM010000064.1:0-72446 GCA_030574875.1 Taiozyma peoriensis
CGAATTAGATGTCAGACCAAGAGACATTATGACCAAAGAAGCCTTTAAAAACGCCATCACTTATGTCATTGCCACTGGTGGTTCTACCAATGCTTGTTTACACATGATTGCCATTGCACACTCATGTGGTGTTAAGTTAACCTTGGATGAATTTCAAGAGATTTCAAACAAAACTCCATTATTGGCAGATTTCAAACCTTCAGGTAAATATGCCATGGCTGAATTAGCTCAATATGGTGGTACTCAAGCCGTTATGAAATACTTGTTAAATGAAGGGTTTTTAAACGGTGATACTTTAACCGTCACTGGTAAAACCATGAATGAAAATTTAAGTTCCAATCCAGGTTTAACTGAAGGACAACCAATCATCAGTACCATTCAAAATCCACTGAAACCAAGAGGTCATTTACAAATCTTGTATGGTTCTTTAGCACCAGGTGGTTCCGTTGCTAAAATTACTGGTAAAGAAGGTACTTATTTCAAAGGTGCTGCAAGAGTTTACGAAGATGAAGATAGTTTTATTCATGCTTTGGAAAACGGTGAAATTAAGAAAGGTGAAAAAACCGTTTGTATTATTAGAAACGAAGGTCCAAGAGGTGGTCCAGGTATGCCAGAAATGTTAAAACCTTCTTCAGCATTGATGGGTTATGGTTTAGGTAAAGACGTTGCCTTATTAACCGATGGTAGATTTTCTGGTGGTTCTCATGGTTTCTTAATCGGTCATGTTGTTCCAGAAGCTGCTGAAGGTGGTCCAATTGGGTTAGTTAGAGATGGTGATATAATTGTTATTGATTCTGATAACAACAAATTAGACTTGGAAGTTAGCGAAGAAGAATTGGCTGAAAGAAGAAAAGGTTGGGTTAAACCAGCTCCAAGATTCACTAGAGGTTCTTTAGCCAAATATGCTAAATTAGTCTCTGATGCTTCCCATGGTTGTGTCTTAGATGGTGATGATTGATTAAATTAAATCATTCAACGTTCATTTCTTTATCGTTCAAACGACAATGTTTTGTCTAGATTACATTGAACTAATTTTTTCTTCATTTCCACAAATCTTTCATAAATCAACATTCAAACATCTTTAATCAATCGATTTAATGGTGGTTTTTACAAAAGCCCTCATTCTTCTTTATGTTTTTTTTTTTGTTCTTTTTTCAAATTTTTTCTACATCCATTTGTTCATATTGTTTATTATGAGTTTCAAATTTTGTTAATAGTGGGAGTTTCCGGTTTGTCCTATGAAGGGATATTGTATATCATTTACTATTTATTATTATTATCTTGCATTATATATTACCAGCTGGTTGAAAAGGACAATCAAGAAAGTCTTCAGATCAGAAAGGTTTATATTATTACAGGGGCATGGTTTAGTCATTATTTCTACGCTGCCTTTTTGGCACTTAAAGTGGCAGAGCCTACCTCCCTTATTCATTTTGGTCATCAGTATCAAAGGTACGTCGGCTTATTCAATAAAAGAAAAACAAAGTGTATCATTTACACATGTGTTTATACCTTGGAAAGATTTTATCTTCGTTGTAGAGAAAAACTCGTCTCTAAAACTTCCAAAATCCTTCTTTATTCCATCGGATATTGGAGTGCTCGAACCGATGAGCATTAAATTTTTTTTTTTCAAGATCTTTTTTTCTTTGTCCATACTAAAAGTGTAATGCTAAAACCGCTTTTAGCGAGTTTGAAATCTATGCTTATACCGTAATTGGGATTAGAATAAAGAAGTAGTTTATTAACTGGCTATAGAATATGGTTGGAGTTGAAGCCATATTTATCGGTGCAAACAAACAGACACACGTTGCGGATGTTCATCGTGCTAAGCGCATCATAGCCTATGGTGCCGGTAACACTATTGCACTATGGGACCCATTGGCAAAATCATCTTTTGGTGTTTATTCTACATTAAAAGGGCACACTGCTGAAGTAACCTGTGTGAGATTTATTCCTGATACTGATTTTTTGGTTTCAGCATCGGAGGATGCTAGTATCAAGGTTTGGAAGTTCAAATCAGCAAATTCTGTGTATATGGAGTTTGTTCAAACTTTAGACTTGCACAATGAGTCGATTTCGACAATTGGGCTATATAACCAAGTCTTTGTCACAGGTGATACAGAAGGTAAGATTGGTGTATGGAGATTGAACTTGGAAGAAGACAAAGTGAATGCCTTGTATAATTTTGATGCCAAACCAGGATTTTTACCGTTGAGTATAGCACTTGAAGAGATTGCAAAAAATCAATACGTATTAGCATTAGGTGGAACAAAATTTCAAATCTTTGTATATACGTTTACACTAGACGGATTGAAATTTGACAATGATCATTTCACGCTTGCTTCAACCCTTGAAGGTCATGAAGACTGGGTTAAAGCTCTGGCTTTCAAAAAGCAAAGTGAAGGTGATTATTTGTTGGCCAGTGGTTCTCAGGACAGATACATAAGATTATGGAGACTGAGAACAAATGATCTAATTGATAGATCAGACGAAGATGAGACGAAATTGACACTTTTGAGCAACAAGCAATACAAGTTTGATATAAAGGAGACCAACGTGGCTATTAACTTTGAAGCTTTGATTATGGGCCACGATGATTGGATCTCTTCATTACAATGGCATGAGGATAGGTTACAACTGTTGGCATCAAGCGCTGATACTGCCATGATAATCTGGGAAGCTGATGACTTTTCAGGTGTGTGGGTCAGTAATGCAAGATTGGGTGAAATAAGTACCAAAGGTGCAAGTACAGCCACAGGTTCATCTGGTGGGTTTTGGGCTTCTATTTGGTTCAATGACGAAAAAGGTAAAGAGTATATCTTAACAAACGGGAAAACAGGTGCTTGGAGAAAATGGATTTCTGAAGAAGCTGGTATTTGGGAGCAAAGTTTGGCAATTACTGGGTCAACTAGGAAATCAACAGATGTATCTTGGTCAACAAATGGTGAGTATCTACTATCAACGTCATTGGATCAAACTACAAGATTATACGCACAGTGGCTTTTAGAAGCGGATGGTAATGAAAGAGAAATTCCAACGTGGCAAGAATTTGCAAGGCCACAAATTCATGGTTACGATATGATTTGTGTTGCAACTGTATCAAATACAAGGTTCATTTCAGGAGGTGATGAAAAAATCATACGTTCATTTGATGAACCAAGAGGTGTTGCAAATATCCTAAACAAGTTTGCCAAAATTGAATTAGAGAATGATGTGATGCCAGAATCTGCATCTTTACCAGCTTTAGGGTTATCAAACAAGGCAACTACTGATACGGAGGAAAATAACGCATCCCAAAGAATTGATGCTCATCAATATCGTGAAACAGATGACACTAACAATATTTCATTTGAAATTCTAAGCTCTTTAACTTCACCTCCCTTTGAAGATCATCTACAGAGACACACCTTATGGCCAGAAATTGAAAAATTATATGGTCACGGTTATGAAATCATTTCAGTTGACACAAGTCCCGACAAAAAATTAGTTGCAAGCTCATGTAGATCCAACACACAACAGCATGCCATTATCAGAGTATTTGATTTAGATACGTGGCAAGAGTTGAAACCAAATCTTAAATTGCATAACCTGACTGTCACCAGAGTGAAGTTCTCACCAGATGGGAAATACTTGTTGACCGTCTCAAGGGATAGACAATTTGGTCTTTGGGGAAGAAATTTCGATGATAATAGTTTGAAACTAATTGCACATAATGAAAAAGCTCATATTAGAATCATTTGGGATTGTTCTTGGTCCCCATTGGAGTTTGGAAGATATTTCGTAACATCATCAAGAGACAAATCTATTAAACTTTGGTCGTTCATAGAACAAGAACATCAAGATGCTAAAGTCGAATTGATCACACAAGCAAAATTCAATAGTCCAGTTACATCGGTAGATATCCACAAACAGGTCATAAACGAAAAGCTTTTGATAAGTATCGGATTAGAATCAGGATCCATTTTGGTCTATTCCTTGACCAAAGATCTCAAACTCGGTCATGTTCATACTTTTGATGACGAAGTAACACCTGCAGACAGAATTGCTAGAATCAACTGGAGTTATCAAAACTCTGACAAGCTTCTTCTTGCAGTCGCTAGTCATGATCACTCTACACGTATTTATTCCATAGAAAAGTCAATTGTTTAAGGGATCTGTCCTAATATATATATGGTATATCATACTTGAAACCGTAGCAACAAGCATAATAATTTATTATCACTAACCCGATATCGCCAAAAAGAAGAATATCGCCAAAAATAAGAATATAGCAAAGCTGAGAAGGGACACAAAAAATTGAAAAGACACATAAATTTAACTGATCCAGAAGAACCAGGCACTAATTAATTAGATATTGCTCAATGCTTTCTTGTCTGTTAGAGCTTGAATCTTCAAGATATCTTTTATAACCACTATTAACACTTCTTAAACACCCTTGGAATTACTTAAACGGGATCACTGCGATTGGTTGTTTCTACAGTAATTACACCTTCTTCTATAACTACGTGAATTTGAACATCTTCAATCATGTCATATCTTTTCCCACATAGACTGAAGAAAGCGAGGCCCTTGGCCATCATAGCGTTGACTGTTGTGTTCTTATTCTACTATTCCTTTCTGAATGAAGAGTATGAACTAAACAATCTACTTGAGGAAGAAGACCTACCAAGAGTAACAGTGGAGAATACAGGCGTCAAACATGATGGTTTACAAGAACTGGTGAATGATGAAGTTGATCTCATCAACGACGAAGAATCTTTGAAAGAGAAGAACAAGTATTTCCCATTAATTGAGAATGAAAAAACAAGATCTAAAGTTGATTTAACTCTACCAGATGAGTACTTTTACAACCAAAAATCAACAAAGCTAAGAAATTTCAAGAAGAAGACCCATTATGCTATTGGTCATGAGAATTACTATAAAATCCCTAAAACCAACCGCAAAGAAAATTATCCCACTATTCAATCTTCATATTTTAGTGATGGTGGCTTGAAAGATATTCCAAAGTTAAATAGAATTAAAGAGGCCTTCAAAAAATCATGGAAAATATACGAAAATTTTGGATATGGTCATGATGAGGTTTTACCTTTATCACACAACCCTGAAGATCCCTTTAACGGGTGGTCAGCAACCCTAGTTGATGCTTTGGATACACTGCATTTGATAGGAGAGCACGAACAATTCAAGAAAGCTGTTCAATTCATCAAGGGTGTAAATTTTAAGCAAAGTTTTAGAGAAGACATTCCACTCTTTGAAAACGTTATAAGAATTTTAGCAGGTTTAATTAGTGGGTATGAATTTTCAAATGAAAAGGTGTTACTTGAGTCTTCAAAAGATCTTGGATCTTTGCTAATCGAGGCCTTTGACACACCAAACAATGCGCCATTGTTATACTATCAATGGAGAAACGAGGTTCAAAATCGTTTCGCTTCAAGAGATGCATGTCTTGCTGAAGTTGGGTCTCTATCTTTAGAGTTCTCAAGGTTATCCCAACTAACAGGTGATAACAAGTATTACGATGCCATAACAAGAATCACAAAGTATTTTGAAGACTCGATCGATGAGTTTCTTTTACCAGGACTTTACTCTAATCGAGTTGATATATCAGGTTGTGAGGTTTTATCGGCAGAAGATGTTGAAGCAGGTCTTCATCTCAACAATCCAAATGTTATCAAATCTATCAAAGATGGTCACTTTGTCCACTGTTTGAAAACGAAGAAGTTTAAAAGTGCAGGCAGCTTACAAAGATTCTCACTAGGTGCTCTTGCTGATTCCTTCTATGAGTACATGCCAAAAATGTATCACTTCTTAGGGGGCAATGAGAAGCACGCAGCAATTTATAAAGATCAATATCTAAGAGCATTAGGTCATATCAAGAAATACATGCTTTTTAGACCAAAAATCGCTGATAGCGAAGATATATTATTTGTTTCCTCAATAGGTGTTATAAAGAAGGAAAATGAAATAGTTGTGGAGCAAGAATTAGATATGCAACATTTGACGTGCTTCGCAGGAGGTATGTTTGCTTTAGGATCAAGACTATTCAATATTTCTGAAGATTTGGAGTTGGCTGAAAAGGTTACAAATGGTTGTTATGAGATGTACAAAAGATTGACGATTATGCCTGAGGTTTTAAACGTAGATAAGATGGTATCAAAAGATGATTTGTATGATGAAAAAGAAAGGTTAGATATGATAACACCAAAGCCAAATCAGATGCCAATTATCGATGTAAACAATGAAGAAGCTAAAAAAATACTACTAAAGCAGCTTGAGAATGCTTCTAAAGACAAGAGGGATACAAATGTTGTTGAAACTGGAAGTCCAGAGACGGCAGAGTTACCAATCAGTTTAACGCATCGTGTGCCATCAAATCTACCCAAAACAACGACATTTGCTGATGGGAAAACAGTTTGGAGGGTTGGTAAGGTTTATGATCAACCGATTTGGGTCAACTCCATGGATCCTAAATATATATTGAGACCTGAAGCTATAGAATCGATATATTATATGTACAGAATCACCGGTGATTCAAAATGGAGAGACTATGGATGGACAATGTGGCAAAATATAGAGAAACATTGTCAAACTGAGGATGGTGAATTTGTTGCCTTGGCTGATATTACATATTTGGGCAATCCAAGTAATTTTGTTGATTCTTTGGAGTCATTTTGGTTCAGTGAAACTTTAAAATATTACTATTTATTATTTGAAGATATATCAGTGTGGAGTTTGGATGAGTACGTCTTCAATACAGAAGCACATCCTTTTAGATTAAACTTGAAATAGTTGGATAAACCTTGAATGTACGTATAATTCAATTTTATAAGACACGATATTTATTATCTATGTTATGCATAAACAGTAGAGGTGATGGTAGAAGTAGTAGTAGTGTTAGTCAACAACTCTCCATGATGGCACAAGTTGTAAGTACTTGAAATCAGCATGATTACCCTTCATACCCTCATGGAAAGGAGCTAAGTAGATGTAAGAACCTATCAAAAGCCCAAATGATAACAAGTATGTTAAAACTTTTACAAATGGTCTTCTGCTATTTACCAATAACTCCAGAGAATAACCAAGAACAAAATGAGCAAAGAACAAAGCTGGAACGTAATGATGAACGTATGTAACCCTTCCCATTATAACAAACGGTAAGAAATGGAAAATCCAACCAGCAAATGGGTAGAAACCTTTGATTAGGAAATCCCATAGTTCAACATAACCCCAGTCTAACGTTTGTCTTTGGTATTTAATTATAGTGTAAATTATAAACAAAACAAATCCAACTAGAGCTAATGATGAACCCCATGTGTTGTAAGGATTACCTATTAAAAAGTATCTAACATCTGTATAACCCCAACCACACATTCTTAACCCTAAATGCAATGAAGGCCATTGCCACCATTTGGAAGCCAAAGCGTCATATTTATCTCCATCAGGGACTAAAGCATTGTTTGAAGAGGCCATGGCAAAGTTGATCAAGATAAAATCACTCCAGAAATTAGATTTTGGTGGAACATATGTTTCATCAATTGTTAGCTTCTTATTGATATGATCCTCAACGTTCCACCAAGTAGATTTATCCCTTGATGACCAAGCTTCTTTACAAACAACTTCACTTTGTTTGAAACCCCAAGCAGGATAAGCCATACCAGTAGTAGCCAAATAACATCCTAAATCGGCATGTCTTAATCTAAAACTGGTGGATAATGGGTGGATCAGTGATGGATCTTCCTTTGGGTAAGATTTATTTGATGAATGTAGTTGCTGAACAATTTCCACAACCCAATCATCTTTAGAATCACCAACCACTTCAGAACCATAACCTGCAGCTTCTCTATGTTTTTTGGTGACATGAGCAGCAATATCATGAGAGTGTAAATTAACACCTGTAAATTTATGACTTAGTCTTAGAATGTCACCGTTTTGAACAGGACCTAGTTCTAAAGATTTATCCTCAATTTTCTTTCCTGAACGTCTTGAATATTTGAAAATCCAATTGTTATTACCATCAGAATGACCATAGGCAGTGATTTGTTGTTGGTTTGAACCTTCTGGATAAATTTGAACGTGTGAGTGCAATAGATTTGGACTTAAGCCATGTGATCTAATGGTGACTTCGGAACCATATAGAACATCTCTTGGAGAAGGTTTAATCTTGTTATTCTCCAAATTAACTTGAAACAAAGATGATGTTGAAGCATCACCCGTACCTGATTTATACAACAAGGCAAAATGAACTTTAAAAGAAATTAAATAGACAAAGAATGGAATGACAATCAATGTAATAATACGAACACTCCAATGCTTGGCGTATTTTCTCCAAGTGAACTGTTGATCAAGAAAGAATTTTTCCAAAAGATCTTGAACTGTGTATAATCCTACAACGGCAGTGACGAATAAACCAACCCATTTGACTGAACAAACAGCACCGATTGATAAACCTGTTAATACAAGCCAATAATACCAACGACCAGTGAATTCTTTACCATTCTTGTTCAGTTGATGAAATTTAATAAAAGTGAAGAATGTTGTAGCTGTAAAGAAGAGTAGAATTGAATCTAATAGGATGAATTTTCCTAGTGCAACATAAGAACTTTCCAAAGTAACCATGAGAGTGATCAACCAAGTGGTTATCAGTGTGAAATCCAAGGCTTTAGATGTATAATAGGCAACAGGGACCACAGCAGCACTGAAGATAGCATTGAAGACTCTCATTGTCTTGAAATCACAACCTTCTGGATATTTGGAACCAGATTTGAATTCAAAATCCCCATCAAATCCAGCAATCCATTCACTTAAGCCTATAAGCATTTTACCCAATGGAGGATGAACATCGTGATAGAACTCATGCTTGATATAGTAGGAACCAAACTTACCAAAATGAGCTTCATCCCAAACCACTTTAGCAGCTCTATCAATAAGGTGCAATCTAACGTATAGAGCTAAAGCTGTAAAAGCAATTGGTGCAACGTAGGGTTCAACTTTTAAAAGAGAAGAGGTCAATTTGGTGAGTATACAAGGCGATGATGCGCTTTTGCCTTTCGATTCATCGATTAGCGGTTCACTTTCATCATTGGTAGAGTCCACAGTGGTGATGCCATCAACAGTACCTAATTCTTCTCCACGAAAGGTCAAATCAGCATCTGCTTGGTTCTTTGAGGATCCGGTGACCTTAACAGAAGCCATTGCAAAGTATCTTTGTAGTATTGCCACGTTTCAATTGGATAGCAAATATGAACTGTACGAGCAACCAGATAAAGCACAGAGCAAGAGTGTTCCGCGGTTAGGGTTTCGTTAATTGCTTGAGCGGGTTTGATTGTTGGCGAACCTTTTTCATGTTTTTCTCGTTAAAATTTCACTCATTGTCCTTTACGTGTCAAAAACTGAGAAAAAAAAATTAGAGCCAGAGAAAAAGACAATAAATGAGCAGAGAATAGAGATGAAAGTTGTCAAGTAAACAGGACCATTAGCACTTTTCTACAGATTATGACAAGGTGAATTCCTTTATTATGTAGTATATTAATTTTGCAATGCTTGAACGTATTGATGAGCCAAATCAATTTGATAATTTGGTTGATCTTTGTTCAACTTTTCAAATGACAATTGACCCTTTGGGAACTTTAACTTTTCAATCAAATTTTTGATCAATTCTTGTCCATTTTTCTCTGATCCTAGATATTCAATCTGTATTAATAGAGTTTTAAAAGAACCTTGTAGAAAGACATTAATGGTTCTTATAATAAATTTCCCACTCTCCAGCTCGTAACTATTCCCATTATCACCTTTCAAAGTCTGTCGAAGCAGCCATATACTCTGTAGTTTCGTCTGTAAGACATGGTCAAAGTTATCAAGGATAGCATTTGAGCTTCCACTGGATATCAAATGCTTAGGGATTACCTCCGATGATGTATGAGATGAAGTTACCAAAGCAGAGTTATTCACAATTATTATAGATTTTCCAACTTCATGATGATCTATTAACACTTCGTATAAAAACTTGGACTGTTGAACGTTTTGTGTGTTGCTTTTAAATATCTTAAGTTCTAATGACCAACGTGGTAGGATCTTTGGGATTTCATTGGATATTAAATCATGAAATGTGGTTATTGAGCTTGAAGTTGAGTCTGTTACTTGTAGAACGCTGGAATCTTAAGTTAGTACAAAGAACATCACTGTCACGATATAGTTGATTTAATGACATACGCTGTTTCGACCATTGTTTTTTGTCTAGTTGATTGGAATTAATGCAAAGCCATATACTCTTGTCACAAGCCAAATCGTTCAAGTATTTATATACGTGATTTTTCCATCTTCATTTTTCCGAGATATAAACTATGGCGAAAAAAAAAAGTACAAAGGGAGCCTTTATATATATATACAATATGAAATACAATATCTTTCAATCAATCAGCAAATCTAAGTTTCTTCTTTTTAGGTGGTTCTTCGTCCTCTTCTTGTTCAACTTGAGGTTCATTAGATTCATCCTTTTCCCCCTCATCATTCACCACTTCAGCATCTTTGACATTTTCATCTTCGTGCTCTTCTTCCTCATCGCTTTTATCATCCTCATCACTTTTATCATCCTCATCACTACTATCATTACTCTCCTCATAAGTTGGAATCAAATTCTCTTCCTCTTGTTGTCTTCTAATAACCTCCAAAATCTTTTGTTCCTTGAGTAATCTCTCTTGTTCTAATTCTTTATTTTTCTGTTCTAATTCAAGTTTCTTCTGTGCAACAACTTCATTCTTATTCTGTAACGTTGTAACTTCTCTACTTATACTATCCTTTAGATCTGATAGCTGTAATATGGTATCGTCTATTATACCGTTCAATTTGGTCAAATTTTCAAGGTTCTCACTATTGAACTCTTGACCATGAGCAGCTAGTAGTAATTCATGCCAGAATGTATTGAACTTTAGTGAAGTTGTGGATAGTGCTTTTAGTTTATCATCGGCCGTTAAGGCAGATGAACCACCATCACCACCACCACCACCATTGCTTCTCACTGTGCTGATATCAACACCGTCTATTTTGATAGGCTGTGGAAATACTCTTCTCTCTTTCCATATCTTGACAATTTTGGCAATCTTGGCCTTTGTTGCATCAGGTACATTGTTATAAGCTGATGATAGAGCACTGGGTAATACTTTGAAAAACTCATCTACAAATTCAGTTCTCTTTTTCGCTCTTGCTTGCTGTACAACATCATTGGCTAAATAGATCAATGGTAGCTTTTTCTTTTGTAATGAAGAGTTTAGATATTTCGTCCATAACTTGACAATGGTTGATGCATGTCTATGATAAAATAGTATCCACTGTGATGTAGATACAATTGAATCCTGTGTTTCTTCTAAAGAGTCAAACTTGTTAAGAAGAGACTGCTCGGAAAATGACATATTCCTTCAAATTAAGAGCCTTTGAGTTTTGGTTATTGAATTAAAATCTTTTCAATTGGAAATTGGTTTAAAAGCCTTTATAGTTTAAAATTGGTTATACAAGTTTACAAAAACCGGGTGATGGGTTAACTGAAAAGCCAACGCTCATAACCAAAAATAGATTACAGC
Organism: Taiozyma peoriensis; assembly: GCA_030574875.1. Lineage (NCBI taxonomy): Eukaryota > Fungi > Ascomycota > Saccharomycetes > Phaffomycetales > Wickerhamomycetaceae > Taiozyma > Taiozyma peoriensis. The sequence continues at coordinate 11,574 of JAJMFM010000064.1, forward strand.
CTTTTTGAAAATCTCGGAAAACTTCAAAGGGAAACAAACAACAAAATCAACTCTTTTTCTGTTGTAAAACCGTTCAATTTGAATTCCAGCACTTTTGGTCCAATTGTTATTACAATTACATCTTCAATTTACTGATAGTGATTTTTTTTTCATCACCGTTGAGTCGATTACTGTTTCATTCGACACTGCTTACTCTTTGACTATTTCCCAGTTTTTTGACACCTCGCCGCCCCCGCCCATTTTTAATCTAATACGCCGATATTGCCCTTTAAAGTTGATACTTATATATATACACATACAATGGCTGACAAATTCCCTGAAATTGATACAGAAGTTCAACAAGATGAACTGAATGATGATTTTTTAACTAGAGAAAAGCAAGCGTTAGGTGAAGATGCCAAACAATTTAGAACGGATCAAGATGATGAAATATTACAACAAGATAACGATGATGAAGTGAAAAAATTTCAAGAACAATTCCCAGATGTTGAAGATGAAGACCAACAAGTAGAACAAGAGGATGAAGAAGAATTCGATGAACCTGTTTTCAATCCACCAAAGACAGAATCTGATGCCGTCAAAGAATGGAAAGAACGTTATCAACTAGAAATCACTCAAAGAGATGAACAAGATGCTCAAAAGACTAAAGAAACCACCGAAGCTGCTGAAAAGCAATTGGATGATTTCTACGAGTCTTACAACTCTAAGAAGGATGAGAATATCTCAAAGGCCAAAAAGGCTGAAGAAGAATTCTTATCTAAAAGAGATGAATTCTTTAGTAAAGGTGACGTTTGGAGTAGATCCCTTGATTTAATCAAGAGTTCTAAAGATAATAAGAGATATAAAGAATTGCTAGAAGCTAAAAGCAAAGCATCTCAGAATTAGACCCCACTCTACAACTGATTTTAGTTTGTCAATAGATGTATAATCTGCCTTTATTCTGATATCTATCCTTTAAATGATCAAATTACAACATTCGCGTTTGTTGATTTCCACATTCAATCTATCTATTGTGTATTTATTCATTCTATAAATCTAATATTTGGTAGCTCTGTTTCCAAATAGGTCTAACGTATCAACATAACTCTCATCTATATCTTTAATATTTGCAACTCCCAACAATCTCAATGTCAATTCAATCTCTTCTTTCAACAATTCAATCACTTTAGAAACACCATCAGTCCCATAAGTTTGTAAAGCGTATAAAAATGGTCTTCCTAATCCAACACTTTTAGCCCCTAATGCAAATGCCTTGACAACATCAGATCCTCTTCTAATACCACCATCGATTAAAATTTCAACTTTGTTGTACAAACCTCTTCTCTTTAGCTCTGGTACTATATCTGCTAACACTTCGATACTTGACCTAGCGGTATCCAATTGTCTACCACCATGATTAGATATGACAAACCCTTCAAATCCCAATTCGATGGCCTTTAAAGCATCTTCTAACGTTTGAATACCTTTCAAGATTACCTTTAATTTGGTTTGAGAACGTATTCTTTGCAAATCATTCCAATTTAAATCACCTGCAATTATAGGGTTTCTCTTAAAACTTGAATTTTTAAGAACTCTAGCTTCAGTTTCTCTTCTACCAATTTGAGCAGTATCAACGGTGAAAAATAAGGCTGTAATCTTACCAGTAGATTCAGCTTCTTTAATCTGTTCAAGAACAGTTTCAAAATCATCTCTGACATAAATTTGATACCACTGATCTAAAGCTGGGTTTTCTTGAATATCAGTCAACTCTTTCAATTTGAATGATGTCAAAGCTGGGATCATTTGAATGATATTGGCTCTGCTTGCACCAATGGCTAATGGCTTTTCACCTTCTGTATTATTATCCATGGACGCACCAGCAAATGCACTTATATAAAAAGGCAATGCATTTTTGGATCCCAGTACCTCGGTCTTCAAAGAAACATTAGAAACACTTTGTAGTATTCTTGGTTTGAAGTACACTCTTTGAAATGCCTTTTCATTTTCAACAAGCGTTATCTCATCAGATGCCCCGGTTCTATAGTATGCAAATGTAGCAGTTGTTAAAAGTTTAAAAGCTATTGTTTCAAAATCCTTAAGACTAAATATTTGATCCAATTCAGGTTTGACGTATTTGGGTGAATCCTTAGACTTTAGTTTGGCAATTACAAGGTTCTTAAGATCATCAGATAGATCTGAGATCCGATATACTTGACTGTTGATAATTAAACTGTCGGTATCTTTGATCTCAAGTGTCATTATATAAGAGATTGTTGGTGTAGGAAACACTCAAAGAAGTGTATCAAACAATAGTGGTAGCATGGGTTAGTTGAGCTATGAACAAGGTTGATGATGACTGTTCAATCTCCACCCATCAAAACCAATCCACTAGCCTAACAAAGTTCCTTCAACCACATTCTCGTTATTTTTTTTCTTTTTAATTGTGCCACAGACAAACTGTGGCTTATATCTAATTTAAACTTGATAATAATTATGTACTATTAGGTACAGGCGCACAATTTTAAACGGCCGAAAATTTTGTAGGAGAAGGCAAGAACATTAAAAAGAAATAACATTCCCAATTAAGAAGAAACTCAGATAACGTTACTTGATCTTTTTATTTCGTCTTTACGTTGATTTTTAAATCGATGAACATATATTCCTTAACGGTCTTGAAATTTAAACAGAGTTTGTCTTTTTGTCGTCTAAAGATTCGACAGCAGCTTCATCTGCTTCTTTGACGTCTTCACTGGTGGAAGCTTCCTCAGTAGTTACATTACTGTACAACAAGGCGTCCAATTCTTTATTACGCTCTGTGTTTTTGATACTTGCTGGAATTGCAACGTAATGAACCAGATATGTAATGACTGGAACAATTAACCAGTAGATACCTGCGGAGACACCTAGATTGACAAACTGGTCACCATTTGTAGAACCAACGACAAAAGCCCAAGTTTCACCAAAGGCTTCAAAACCTCTGACAACTGATACAACGTATGTAGCTTCAGTAGCATGGAAGTTCATAACACCAACTAAGTAATAAATCCAGTTGAATAGAGCTTCATTAACTGCTTTGAATAAAATGTAAGGAACAAAACCTCTGATAAATCCATCATCAGTCCAATCCAAACCACTAACTGGGTTTTTACGGTAAATTCCTTCCATGATAAACCCATAGATAAAGAATGCTGTCATCAAAACGTTAATTATGTGCCATGACCAAGTCAGTTTTGTTTTATTACTCCATTTTTTATTATCCAACAAAACACCCATTAAAATATCAGTAAACATTTGTATGAAAGCAGTAACTAAAGTGTTTAAAGAACGAGCTCTTACTGAAAAGTAAATAGCCATGTAATTTCCCTGCCATGTTAAAAACCAAAAAGTTGCTAAGGCTAAAGGAGCTAATAGGTAAACTTCTTTTCTTCTAACAACATCCCATAATTTGATAAATCTATCTTTAACAGTTTCATTACCAACGTTGTTCTTTGGTGAAGAACCATCACTTCTAATGACATCTTCTGGGTTAACAACTAAAAAGATGAAAAGAATGGCAGCAGCTTGAATACCAATGAAAACAGCATAAGTCTTTAAACTGATACCACCACTTTCACTGTCATTTATGTTCAAGGCTAAAGTAATGGCACCACCAATAACCAAACCAAATTTGTTAACGAATTGCCAGATACCGACGAACTTACCTCTTTCGGCATTACCTGGGTAAATAACAGCTGCTGAAGCTTCAGCACCCCAAAAGAAAGCAGCAGAGATAGCACAAGTTGTAGCACCAAACATAACCAACCATTGAGTACCATCTTTGGAGTTTTGATATAAACCAGCACTGTAAACTGAATAACCTAAAGTACCAATGAACACGGCTTTTTTAATACCAATGACATTAACAGTAACAGCAACAAATGGTGCTAAAAGAGTCATGATAGCGAATAAAACTGAATTGGCGACATTTGCAGTTTTAGTGGTCATTAAACCACCAGCACCCAAAACAGCTAAGGTGGTCCATAGACCTGGTTGGGTGAAACTAAAGAAACCAAAGACAAAAGCTTGGAATAAAGCCTTTCTTCTAAATTCTTTTAATTTAGTGATTATACTCATGGTTAATGTATTGAGAGAGTAAGTAGAAGGATAAAATAGATTGTTATCAATATTAATTACAGTGAGGAGAGGATGACTTTATATAAAATTTGACTCACTTTCATTTTAAAGATCAACATATCTTAAACTTTCACAGAAAAGTTATCATATCAACTGCTTTGTTTCTTTATTAGAAACGTTCTGCACATATCACTCATTACTTGCATTGACCTCTCAATTTTAAATGCGTCTAGGCTTTTCAGCATCTCCACAGCGGCGGTCAGATAGATCTTCAAATTTCTTTTTTTTTTAAAAACATTAACACTCTGGAAAAAAATTTGCAATAAAGGTCTCTTTTGGAAGTAGAAAAAATTGCGGTATCATCACTTAAAATTTGGGATTTGAGTACCAAACGCACAATCTGATGAGGTTGATACCTTCATTTCCAGGTTGTCTTCTCATCTGCAACAATAATATTATCGGACCTTGCCGAATGGGGATCGCTTGCGGTAAAATATTATTCAACTGGCTTTAAATCCCAAGAGACACAAGATTCAACTGCAATATCTGCATAAAAAATAAAGCGAAATTTAACGGCCGTGGTGACATTTATTTCTTTCCCATTGGAATTACCCCCGACGATTTATGCCGATTAGCCACCGTGAAGATAAAAGTATATGAAGCATAGTTCTATTGTTTTGTTCATTTCTACTAATTATTCTTTTGGTATTAAACCTTCTACATATTTGACTGTATTGATTGTAAATTTTTCCGTGTCGATGATTGTATTTGGACCCACAGTGATCAAACAAACTTCTCTTATATGGTCATGTTCCACCTCTTCTATCACAATTTCATCTTTTCTTGGTCAACCATTGGTCAAGCGATGGCGTAGCAGCACCAGCAGCACAATAATTTTTTAAATACATCCGATCCGATCATATACTATTGTGCCATTTTACAATCACTATAACGATATCCGCCAGCTGTCCGCATAAGTCAGCTATTGTATCCTGTACACAGTACAACCTTCTGTCTACTTGGGTATTTCCAGCTCTTCAAACTAAAAATATGTGTGTCCGTTAACAAGCTTAAAGCTGTGATTCTACAAAACACCCTAGTTTTATAAAACTTTATAGAATATTACTATGTATATAAACTCCTAGAAACCAAAATTAAAGTGCCGTTGTATTCATGTAAAAGAAATGCCGTCAGGTGAATAAGTCCTGTAGAATTGAAATTGAGAAATTTGAGTGCTTCTGACCCTTGTTCAAGTTAACAAAATCCGGAGTCCATCCTTATCTTTGTTTTTGTGTTTTTTTTTATATTCTGTTTACCCGTCATAAAAAGTTGTTATCATTGTATAGACACCGAACATAAGTAGTGTAAAAAAAATTTGAGACCATACTGATCTGGTACAGAGCTAGGTAGTCGCCAGTTCCTGTTGAAAAGCATTTAGGTGTGAGTAGATTGTAAAGAGCCATGAACAAACCTATTATACCTGTAGCTCGATCCCCTAATCATTTGGCAACATCAATTTTCTTCTTCAAAGCGTTTAATCTATTGGAGATACTCTCAATGTATTTTAAGACCATATCTCTATCACCATCCTCCAATTTTTCTTCGTTTATAGTTGTTACCCCAGCGCTATTAGCACCCGTAGAAGAAGAATTGCCATCTTGATCCAACAATGCCTCCAACATCCAAATTGAAGTTGAATAGGCCAACTCACAGCCCAAAAGATTTTCCGCTGTACTTGGATTTGTTCCACCACCAGTGCTCAAGTTCATTTCAGTCTTTGCTGTGTTTTTGGCAATCTCTAAAGCCCTATCATAAATTAACCTTTCAGAGTAGATCTTTTCATAACCTAGCTGAAAGTTTGGATTGAAATCAAACAACTTCTTTTCAGCTTCTTGTTTTTTCAATTTAACAAACTCTGCCTTTGTTAAGACTTCATTGAATCGTTCCCTTATCCACTGAACAATCTCATTCAATCGTTGAGTCTGCTGTTGATCAAACATAGAAGAGCCACCAATATTGTTGTTGTTATGCCACCATTCACTTGCTATATTCATAGCTTTGGCCAACAATGACAATGTCTTGACGTATAACAAAACAGCTTCATCTGATAAAGTCTTAACCAGGTCTGGAGGAAGTTGGTTTGAATGGTCTGACTTGAAATATTCTTCATCTTCATCATCGTCGTCATCTTCAATAGCAAAAGAATTGGTGGAAGGAGGTGATGGGATTAACTGTGAGAATTTCACTTCAGCAAATAGATTGATAACGTGAGCTTTTGTAGCCAAGTTTTCTAATTGTGAAATGATATCACCTTCCTTTGGAGGTGCACCTGATGAAGGATGTAGGATCTGATGGTTTGTTGAGTTGAGTATGATATTGTTTGTAAACGAGTTGTTAGAATTCACCAAAGCTACATTGACAGCTGGGTTATTAGCTACTGGGTTTGAATTGTTAATGGTAGTACCGAATAATCTTGTTGAGGCTAGGCCCAAAGCTTTGGATAATGCATTTGTCGGTGACATTGATATGGAGACACGTCTATTGTTGTATTCAAATGACGGACGTCTAGCATTAGTAGACCCACCAGAACTTGAGCTCGTTCTCGAAGAACGGCGACGTTGTTGCTGCTGTTGGTAGTAATTGTTACTACTATTGTTGTTATTGGAGTTGCTACTTGGCAATGCAATGGCACCGATTCCAGTACCTGCATTGGCCAATTCATCTGCTAAAGCATTAATTTCAACAGCAGTTTTCTCAACAACAACGTATTCCTTTTCGACAACAATGTCTGATGACTTCTGTGATAATTGGTTGTCTATAGAGCCCGATCTGAATCCACCTCTTGAGCTTGGGTATGATGTTTCTTGATTTTGTGAAAATGACTCCGACTGAAGTTGGGATTGTTGGTTCTGGTAGGTAGGAGACTGTTGACGTGCTTGCTGTTGTTGTAGTTTTTGTTGCTGCTGCTGCTTCTGCTGTTGTATAGGTTGAATATCTCTCTGAGTAATTTGTTTAATACCTTGAGAAGATTTTCTTCTCTGTTCTGTCAAATAGGGAGGAGGTGAGGCATTGGAAAATGTCGGGCTTATAGCGACACCATCATTTCCTGTCGAGTCAGAATCAGACTCTTCCTTTTGCAAAGCTATATCGTTATTATTAATGATGCCACCATTTGTAATATATTCTGAGATGAACAAATTTTCATTCACTTGACTTGGCTTCAAACGTATATTTTGATCAACGTCATTAAGTAGAAGATTTAAATCATAATTGACAACTTCATCATCAAAAAACTCATTGAATCCCATTCTTTCAGTTGGTTCAAATTTCAAAAGGGAACATATTAACCTTTTAATCTGTGGATCGATTATGTCAACCGTTGCACTTGGGAAATGAATTTTATCCTTAGCCTTTTTAATTTTGTTAAACAACTCCAAATGGTTAGCAGCTCTAAATGGTGGTTTCCCCACTGACATTTCATATAGTACGGTCCCAACGGACCACAAATCAGCCTTTGCTGTATATTTCTGATAGTTTAAAATTTCAGGGGCCATATACAATGGCGAACCACACAGAGTTTCAGCCAATGAGGTGTTTGGTAAGAATCTAGCAAATCCAAAATCAGCGATTTTTAAAATTGGTAGTTCAGATAATCCAACAAGACCTTGTTCGATGAATAACTGGTTATCAAACACAGGTGGTGATAACAATAGATTTTGTGGTTTTATATCTCTATGAACCAAGTTTTTCAACCTTAGAAATTGTAAAGCAGATGATAGTTGTTTCAGATAGTTTAAAACCAAAATCTTATTCAATCCATTGAAATTCTCTTGGTTTGGCAATTTAGGAGATGGAAATTTATTAAACATAGTCTTAACTAATGGATGTTTCTGTATTAAATCATTCTTCTTCTTAATAAAGAATGACAAGTCACCCAAGGAACAGTATTCCATTATAAGATGGAAATGAGTATCAGTTTGTTGATAATCTAAAAGTTCGACAATATGAGGATGTTTCAAGTTTTTCAAAATTGATATTTCAATTTCCAAGTTTTCCAATAACTTCTTATTCTTTAGCAAAGATCTCACCACTGACTTAACAGCCACAGGTTGTTGCTTGGTGAGATTTATACCTTTGTAAACATTTGCAAATGAACCTCTCCCGATTTCAGCGCCAATTTTGTAGTTACCTACTATCTTAGGTGGGTTATTTGAACCATTAGAACCTTGAGAAGGAGGCATTTTATAAATGTTGATATGATATTGATGTGGTAAGATTGCCTTTGGATCTGTGATGATATATGTGTGATAGTATCTTTTGTATCTGCTTGTGCTATGTGCTGAGTCTGGGTTTAAATTGAGATGAAAGCCGCTATGCTCTTAGCAAAGCATATACCGGCCAAAGCAGATATGATATTCTCTGTGGGCGGATGACAAGACACTCTATGAAAATTCACTGAAGAACAAACAAACAGGCGTAAGATCCTTGACTAGACTTTAGTATAAGGGTGATGGCGAATGCAGTTTGTCTCTCTGTCTTTGTAATATTTGATGTTGTAATTGTCTTAAAGTTAAGATGGCAAACTAAAGACAAATTAAAAAATATGTATATATATATAATTTGTAGGTGTCACACGTCACTATACGCTAAATTTTAGTGTGTAATGAGCAAAGTTAGAGGTGAAACGAGAAGCTCAGCTTGTCTCACTTGTGACAATGAATTATGAATAACGATGGTAATAATCCTTAATTCAAAGGTTCTTAGAATCTTCTTTTCTTAGGTAAAGTAAATTAAACAAGTGTTGATGTTGTTACAAATTAAAAAAATTGGCCCTTTCCACTATTTGATTACCGAATATTTGTGCCAAATTATTATCTTTTTTTTTTTTTTTCTTATTATTAATTATAGCGTGTTTTTTTCTTTGCCAATTTGATAAGGATTATACGTCAGTTTTTTTATTTTTTTTTTTTGCCCATGATTTCAGGAAGAAGGGGCCTATGTAAATCAAATACTGTTTTTAATCAAGCAAAAGTAGCGAACTATTGGTCGATCAAGTTTTCTATTTACTTGTTATTTGTACAACTAATAATACCACTCTCAAATATCTCATATATTTACAGATTATGATGTATCAGGTGATCGAAGGATAAGGAATTTCACGTGACTGTGACACAAAAATTATTAAAAAACACTAAATCTCCACGATAAGAAGGAAATGTGGAACTTCGGGTCAAGATTTGATCAGAGATGATGATATAATCAAATGAGTCATGAACATGAGATGACCTTGTGAAAAGAGTCATCAGCGTAAAACATCATTGCCATTCAGTTCTGATACTGTCAACTAAAATATTAATACCGTACCTGATATAGTAGATCTGTGTAGTTAACAGTATAGTGATAATTAAATACGGTAACCTCTTTAAACTCGATCTTGTTTACTTTACAAAAATTCAACCTCTTTTTTTTTCCCCTTCACTAATACTATTATTGTGCTCGAAGGATCATTAACCGAGGAGCCAACAACTATCCTTCTCACTAGGACCGGAATAATTGAACGAGGTCTTTGATGAAACGTTATTAATCATAAGATGAACTTTGTCACGTTCACAGCACTTTCGATTTACATCATCTCGTAGAATTAAAAGCTTCAAATCTCTCAATACAATCTCTTACAACTGGGTTGACTCTTAGTTTATTAGAGTGATGTTCGATAAAGGTTAACTTCAAACTCCAGATCAACGACTACAATAGGAAGATTTGACTCAGAATATCAAATGGACAGTCATTCAATTACACAGACAGAAATTTAAACAAACATCAACAGCTGAACAATAATACTAAACTCATCTCAAAAAAATCGATTGTATCGATATATATATACTTTTTTTTTTTAGCTTTTTTTCTTTCCACCAATGTCCCCCTTGAAATTCAATAATCCGAACTGAGAAAGAAAGGAAAAAAAAAAGGTTTTCCCGAGAACATCTTTAGGACTTGATAAAATTTACCAAAGCCTGAATAGTTCAGTTCATCATTCAAGTTCAGAACTTACCATTACTTTGAGAGTTATATGGATCTAAGAACAACGCACCTCGAAAATACAAAAATATCAAAGTAGCGCGTCATGAGCAAAAGAAACCAAAAGAGAGTTGAAAATGAACTAAAGGACATTATTAATGCCTCTTCAAATAACAATAGATGTGGAGAATGTGATGCTACTTTCCCAACTTGGGCAAGTGTCAACCTTGGTTTGTTCTTATGTGGTAGATGTGCATCTTTACATAGGAAACTAGGAGAAGAGGTATCGATTGTCAAGAGTTTAACGTTGGATAAATGGGATGAATCTGATATAAAGATTTTAGGATCAATAGGAAATAAAAAGGCTAAAAAAATATGGAATCCAAAGAAAGAACCATTCCCATTCGATGACGATGATAAAGATGAAATTTTCCAATACTTAAGAAACAAATATATCTTGGGGAAATTTCGTTATGATGAACCAACTGACGATGACTATAATTTAGATCTTAAAACTTCCTCTTCAAATAGATCTTATCGTGGTGGGAACTCAGCCTCAAGTAATTCCAATTCACGAGGATATTCAAGCAGACCAAGCTCAAGAAATTTACCACGGTTATCCCATCGTGACATTCCAGAAATTGAACGTTTGAAATATCGTAAATTAGAACCACAATTACAATCAAAAGGATTCAATAACATTGATGATAACTTTGAAGCTTTAAGTTTATCCAAAGGTGATTTAAGAATCGCTGCAGAAATTTTATCTTCAAGTGGTACATCTAATTTTGATGATTCTAATGAGAAAAAACCTCCATTACCAAGAAGACCTGGTAATGGGTCCAGATCAGGCTCACAAAGTACTATTCCAACCAGTCAACCAGTTAGCTCATCAAGTGAATGGTGGAAATCCAATGATCAAATCGGAGTTCAAAGTACAAGTGCCATCGCTGCAACTGGTGCTGGTGTTAATAATGGTTCTAGATTGATTGAACCACCACAACAATTCTTAGATCCTCAAACTGGTATCATATATGTTGATCCAGTCCAACAACAGCTCTACGAACAACAACAGCAACAACTACAACAACAACAACAGCCATTACAAAGTTTCCAAACAGGCTATCAACAACCTCAACAGACAGGATTGAATAAAAATCAACTATTATCACTCTATGGTAATAATGGTCAACAGACAGGTTATCAACAACCACAATTCACGCAACAAACTGGATTTCAACAACAACAACAACAACAACCACCACAACAGCCATTTTTGCAACAACAGTTTACACAACAGGCTCCACTACAACAACAATTTACACAACAGCAGTCACAGCCGTTCTACGAACAGCAGCAACAACCACAGTTTCGATTCTAGGGCATGATCCCATAAAAACTACAGGCATTTGCAATTATCCTTCTTCTTTCATAGACTTTTGTATATATCATGCACTATTACTATTACTACTGCTACTACTTCTCTCTGAAGAAGTTTTTACAAGTATTTGTATTAAGCCAATAACAACTAAATCAACGAAACAAACGCTTTGATAACCGTCAAAAATTAAACAATTTTTGATCTGTAAATAATCTAGTGATATATATAGTGTATGAACTGTAAAATTTACTGATTAATAAAGCCACAACGAACGTTAGCTTAAAGAGCAAGCAATAGTGTTTTATCTTGAACTTTCTCATTAATTTAATTTACGACATTTGCGAACCACTCAAGTAAAAAAAAAAAAATTGATTTACATTTCCGAAATTAACTACTTGGTAGTTCGTATTTTTTCCAAATTCTGGGGTTAAACGAGATAGATTTAGATATTTGAAGAATCAAGATACATACACAGCCTTGTAACATTTTAAAGATAATTCATAGAGAGAACATCTTTGAGTTTGTGTTTATCAACTATTGAGATTTAAATCAATCACCATAATACAGTATTAAAGAGTCTTTTTTCAGCTGTCTCACTCTTTGCTTGACTCTTTCTATTCCTCTTCTAAGCTCTATTGTTGAACTGGTAAAACTCGGCGTGGAAATCTTTTATGAGCTGAATTCGGACGTATCTAATCGAAAACATCAAACATCAGTGCAGAAAGCAAGAGTACAGTGTCCAAATAATTCAAATGGCAAGAGATGGTTATGCTCATAACGCAGACGTTGATGGCAAAAGAAAGGTAGATGATGCATCTTCTGGGTCTGTTGCGAGTCAGAATAACTTACTGGATACCAGCTCGAATAACTCTAGTGATTATCGTTCTGCTTTGGAGTACAATGGTTCCATAATATCACAATCTACGCAATCAGTACTGCCCAACAACCAGGAACTCTTCAACGAAAGGAATCAGCATAGCTCTATATCATCATCGCACGGTGACAATATCACTACTTTTAAGAAATCAGCAATACCCACAACGAATGTTGTCATTGAACCAAAAGAAGTCTCATCACGGTCATCTAGTACAAATGAAGAGAAGGTACATCCGATAAAGGAAACCACAACAGCATCGTTATCTTTACGTAATGTTACACCAGTGTCAGTTTGGGTTAAAGATTTGTCAGTTACTGCAAAGCCAGCTTCATCAAAGTTTAAACTATTCACTCCCAAGTTGAACAAGAAGAAAGCTGCTCAAGAATCGAAGCCACCAGTTGCAAAGTCACTTCTTGATAAAACCTCATTCTATTTACCATCTGGATCATTAATGGCTATAATAGGTGGTTCTGGATCAGGTAAAACAACACTTTTAAACGTCTTGGCTAACAGATCGTCCTCAGCAAATCTTATACAGACTGGTGAAGCATTATTCAACGGTACTTCATTAGCTAACATTAGAAATGCATATGTGGTTCAACAAGATATCTTGTCTCCAAACCTTACAACGAGAGAAACTTTACAATTTGCTACGGAGTTGAGATTACCCGATTCTACCACCATTGAAGATCGTACAAGACTAGTCAATGAAGTAATTCTGGAATTAGGATTAAAAGACTGTGCAGATACTATTGTCGGGGACTCGACTCATAAGGGGTTGTCTGGTGGTGAAAAGAGAAGATTGAGTATTGGGATTCAAATACTATCTAACCCTTCATTACTATTTTTAGATGAACCCACTACTGGGTTGGATGCTCACTCTGCATTTCTACTCATCAAAACTTTAAAACAACTTGCCAAAAAGGGAAGAACAGTTATTATAAGTATCCATCAACCAAGATCAGATATTTTCTTCCTCTTTGACTTTCTATGTATACTATCTCAAGGTCAGGCTGTTTACAATGATAGTATATCGAACGTTTTGGAATATTTCAACAACTTGGGATATCCAGTGCCTAAAAGCGATATCAATCCTGCTGATTTCTTGATAGATATAACCACCGTTGATATAAGAACTCAAGAAACTGAGAAGAATGGCTTGAAGAAACTGAAAATGTTTGTTGCAGCTTGGAGAGATTACCAACATATTGATGATTATCCTATCGAAAATTCTGGCATTTATGAAAGTGCCAAAGTTGTACCGATGAAAGCACCATTCTTAAGAGAACTTAAAGTTCTAATCAGAAGAACAGTGCTGTTAACTATCCGAGACTCAGTCACGCTGTATTCACTACTAATAGAATCGCTCTTTATGGGTCTCGTGTGTGGTTGGGCCTTTTTCAAGCCATCCGGTGACTTATCTGGTGTGAGGAGTACCGCTGGTGCACTATATACTGCTAATGGATTACAAGGCTACCTGATGCTATTATTTGAGGTTTACAGATTAACTTCATCGGATATTAAGCTGTTCGATAGAGAAAGAGCTGATAATTGTGTTTCAATTTTGGGATTTATGATTTCAAGAAGAGTGTCTAAGTTGTTCACAGAAGACATCTTGATCACTTTATGTTATTCTTTAACAACATATTTCATGTTTGGCCTATCCAAAACCGCTCAACAGTTCTTCACATACTGGTCTGTGATATTCCTGGTTCATAATGTCTCTATGACCTGTGCTACTTTCTGTGTTGCAGTTTCAAGAAACTTTGCCAATGCCTCTTTAGTTGCTAATATGAATTTCACGTTACAGAGTTTTGCCTGTGGTTACTTTGTGAACGCTAAGAATCTACCTGTTTATGTTAGGTGGACTAAATACGTGTCATTCTTGTGGTTTGCCTTCGGCTCATTGCTTTCTAATGAGTTCACTGGATTCTATGGTGATTGTCCACTTCAGGATTTTAATGATATCAATTGCAATGCATATAATGGTAAATACATCTTAGAAGGCTATGGGTTTTGGGAAAATTGGCGAACTGTTCCTATAATCGTCGTATTTGGCTGGGTGGTTTTGTTTTTCATTTCAGCATGTGTGTTTTATAAGCTGAAAAAAGTTGATGTTACATTGTCAAAACAAGTGAAGACACTTAAGAACTACGAGGATCATTCCGTTGATTCTAAGGATGCATCTTTTCTTTCTAGAAACCAAAGCTCACACAGCGAAAATATCAATGTTAGTTTACTCAATATGAACCTCAGTGTGAAAATCAAAAGAGATGGCAAGAAAATAGACAAAGTGATTCTTGATGATGTTACTGCTACTTTCAAAGCTGGGAAGATTAATGCAATTATGGGCCCCTCGGGTTCTGGTAAATCATCCTTGTTAAATCTTATCTGTGGAAGACTGAGCTCAGATTTACTCAATAAGTACAGCTCAAGTGGTGATATCCTTTTTGATGGCAGAAAGGTAAGTGCTGAAATGATGAACTCTATATGCTCCTATGTGTCACAGGATGATGACCATCTTTTATCAACCATGAGCGTCAGAGAGACTTTGACACTAGCAGCTGATTTGAGGCTGAGCCAATCATCTTATACAAAAAGCGAAAAACGGCAAATCGTTGAAGAGGTGATAGGAAAGCTTGGACTTAGAGCTTGTGCTAATACTTTACTTGGAAGTGAGTTCATTAAGGGAGTTAGTGGTGGTGAAAAAAGAAGAGTTTCTATAGGAATTCAACTTTTAAACAATCCAAAGATTCTACTGTTAGATGAACCGACGTCTGGGCTAGATAGTTTCACCGCATCTTCTATCCTAGAAATTCTTCAAAAGCTGGCAAACGAAGGTAAGACGATAATTTTAACCATTCATCAGCCAAGATCTGATTTATTTGGAAAATTTGGACAGGTCCTTTTACTGGCAAAGGGTGGTACTGTGGGCTACAATGATCGTCAAGATCGTATGGTTAGGTATTTCGACGAACTAGGTTATCTCTGTCCGAAGTTAACTAACTCAGCAGACCATGTTTTAGATCTGATATCAGTTAATCATCAAAGCATAGAGAATGAGATACATTCAAAAAGGCGAATTGAACTGCTACTTGATAATTGGAGGAAAGAAGCAGAGAAATCTCGGTTAATAGCACAGAGTGAGCTTACTGACACTGAATTTGAAAGGAAATTTGGGCAATATGTGAGAAGACCTGCAAGGTTTAGCACAGCATTTGTTGCATGTTTGAAGCAATTTACATTCTTTACTTGGAGAAACAAGGCCGTTTTCACCGCTCGATTCGCTAACTTGCTTGGTTTGGGTATTGTCTTAACTCTTTTCGTAGCAGAGTTAGATACGGGTTACGAAGGTATTCAAGACAGATTGGGGCTGATTCAACAAATCACTGCTGTTTATTTCTGTGGGATGTTAAACAACCTTTCATCTTATCCAGACCAACGGAATTACTTTTACCATGAATTCGAAGATCGTGTATATGGGATTTCACCTTTCTTTTTGAGTTATACACTAGTCGAATTACCTTTCGAAATTGGTGCAAGCTTACTCTTTGCATGTCTAGTGGATTTGGCTTGTGGATTACCAAGAACACCTGATATGTTCTTCGCTGTGGCATATGTTACGATGATGATTTCCTTCTGTGGGGAAAGTTTAGGTATTATTACTAACACCTTATTCAAACACGCAGGATTTGCCGTTAACTCTGTCTCTGTCATTCTATCAATTGGATCATTTATGGCTGGTGTTATGTCTTTACAAATGGATAAAGTTTTACGTGGGTTCAACTACCTTAGTCCTTTAAAGTATGGCATAAGTATCTTATTAAATATGGCGTTTGCTGAAGACTTAAAGTTCACATGTGATGACTCAACAAAAGATGCAAGTGGTAGATGTATTTTCAGCACCGGTACCGATGTTTTGGTGCAGTATGGATTGAAAGAGAATTACAAAAAATACTTTGGAGTTTTGTTGGTTGTTGCCTTCCTTTATAGGTTGATTGCATATGTAATTTTAACGCTGAGACTATGGAAGATTGATTTAGGAGTTTTCAAAAAATCGCCAACATCCGTTTAGGTCATTAAAAAAAAATAGAATTGCTACAGTTTTAGGTTCAATGATCAAAGGCCTTAGTTGACATGGAATTGAACTAATTATATAAAATTATTTATTGCTTAGCATCAGTGAAATTTGTAAAGGCTATCGCTTATGTTCAAATATTTCGAGATTAATGTGAAATGATAGCATCGTAAATCTTCTAATAAACAAGGCAAGCAATACTTTGTAGTGTTGAGAGAACTTTAACATACCAGCACATTCCAGACAACATAACAGACAAGTTGAAGAAAATGCAAAAAAAGAAGAGAAAAAAACATTAAAAGGTAATTGGTAAATATGATCATCAGGTTGAAGCATCAAAGTGAGTAGTAGCATAGTTTAGTTGTGTCAATATACTATACAGCCCCTTCCATGTGAGTCTTCACATGTTGTGTCAAGTTATCACTTCTAGAAAATTTCTTGCCACATAAATTACAATCAAATGGTTTTTGGCTTGTGTGTAAACTTCTAAAGTGCCTCTTTAAGTGTTCCTGTCGTCTGAATCTTCTTGAACAATATGTACAAACAAAAGCCTTTGACGCATCGTACTCAAGCGAAGGTTTACGACCACGAGTTGAATCTTTCATAGGAATGATATGAATGGTACCATCTTCAGCAATAGATGGATAAGAGGTGACATTTTCTTCTCCGTCTTCGATTATAATTTCTGGGATTTGATTTTCTTTCAAGTCCTGTTGAGGAGTACTAGATGAAGACAAGGAAACTCTCTTGAATGTGCGTGACTTTGAACGTTTTTTTGTCGTTTTAACATCTGAGAATAGAGCAGCATAATCTGGGGAATGATTCTCTACTTCTGCCACCTCGGTTTTGACACTTTCCGAGCTTATTATCGGTACTGTTATTAGAGTTCCATCTTCTTGTGTTAAAGTACCAACCAACTGATTGATATTTTGCATATCTTGTGATTCTTGTGGATCTATCACCTGTGATTTTGAATCGCTGTTGAAGTTGTAAGAAGATGAGTTCCTACTTGCCATTGATATGACCTTAGTGAGCTCTTCGTCAAAATCCACCACGGATAAATGAGAACCATCTTCAACTGGAAAATCTTCATTCTCCTCCTCTTTAATTATAGATTCTCTCAAGGGCATCTTGTCAGATGAACTTGAGTTCGCAACTCTTGAGCTAGAATTGAAGCCTAATCTTGCATTTGCAAGTGCACTAACAATACTGTTCGTCGTTGATTTCTTCTTCTTTGAAACACAATCACAATTCTTAACATGCAGATTTTTCAAG
This sequence comes from Taiozyma peoriensis, assembly GCA_030574875.1. Classification (NCBI taxonomy): domain Eukaryota; kingdom Fungi; phylum Ascomycota; class Saccharomycetes; order Phaffomycetales; family Wickerhamomycetaceae; genus Taiozyma; species Taiozyma peoriensis. Next base: position 29,295 of record JAJMFM010000064.1, read on the forward strand.
CATTTCTTCTCTTCGACTAGTAATATTTCACTATTATTTATGTCAGCTCCTTCGTGATCTATAGATAAATTTTCAACATTCTCAACCAAATTTGTCGGCAAAGTTTGAACCAAAGCATCTGGATCCCTATGAGTGGATAGTGGATTTATTCCCCTCAAATTAAATCTTGTGCTATTGTGATTATTCTTGAAAATCGAAGATAATGTGTTTGTAAATTTGCTCTTGATGGTTTCATTCTCAATCTCGCCACTTAACGAATCAATTTGACTAGCAGAGTTTTCAAAGAACTCATTAGAAGTTCTCGATTCAGAGCCAAGTGTGGTGGAATCTCCATAAAAACTGTTTACATTCCCTGGTTGATTCATGTTAAAATCCCAATTTAAATTGCTTAGAAATTTCCCACTGTCCAAATACTCTCCCAAATTAGTATGACTAGTTTCTATATTCTCCCTAGCTGTAAAAAAGCTGCTATTGTCATTATCAGCGATGATGGAAGCTGAGCTTGACCCATAACCTGGATCTCCGCCATATTCATAACCAGCTGATTTAGCTGCAAAATCATTAGTTTGAAAGTCCAAAACCTGACCACTTGACGATACCAAAGTGTTATTTGTATTTATTAATGACAACTCATTGTCCGTTCCTAACATCTCCAAATCAAGATTTTCCAGCTGCTGTGATTGTTGGTGTTGATATTTTTGTTGTTGCTTATTCATGCTATTAGTGCCAGGCATGCTAAATAACGGCAACTCAAATAGCCTATCAAAATTATACCCAGTAGCGTCTAATTGATTATCTGTTGGTGACATTGATGCACTTGGACTATCCGAGTTTATCATCGCCAGATTGTTGACCTCTCTTGCCTTTTGTTTCTTCTTCTTAGAGCTATTGCTATTGTGTCTCAATGACAGAAATTGTTCATAAAATGAAGGTTCTTCCGCTGTTGAAGTAATCTCCATCATTTTGAGCAACAAAACTTATATTATAATTGGGTATGAAAAAGCGGAAGGCTTTGAGAAAAAAGCCCTTCTTATCCTTGTTTAGTAACTTGCAAATCAAGCGAGAAGGTTTTCAATACAGATCCTGTAATATCTTGAAATAACAAAAAAGTATTCTAGTAATTCTTTAAGTCAAATTAACCTAGATTGAGCATGTTTATGACAAATGTCTGCGCCCAATTCCGTCAAAAAAAAAATCTGAAATGTTTTTTAGTGGAATCTACAATCCGACCTCTGCAGCTAGTGCTACTAACTTGCTCCTTCAAATAAATTTATGTTAAGGTCGGCTAAAAGTTACCCAGTAAAATATGAGACAAAACGTAAAAAATGGCGCAACTTTTGTATATTCCATTGGTTCAGGTGAGGTCGGAATTGATCTGTTGCCGTCTTCAAAAATCTAGTGTGATTTTTGCTATCTCTAAATTTGTACTGTTTTATGGCAAAGATCCTTATCATCATAGTCTGCGTGGATGGATCTCTGCACACAATAAATAGATACTTCAGAGTTGATAAATATGTCTTACCTGGCCTAATATTTTTAATCTTTAAGATTTAGTATAGGAGGAGAAGTGCTCTCACACGAAGCAGTAGTGAGCCCACTAATTTTCGGCTTCTGTTTATAGCACTTACAGTCTTATTACGTCACAACTAAGAAAAATCATACAAAATATTTTTAGTTTGATTATCATAATTTAAAGGGCATGTATTAATAGCTCTTTTCATTCATTAGGTTCATTAAACAGTAGCACTAAAAAGCATATCTATGAAAAGTTAGATCAATCGTTCAATCAAGTTTTTAACTTCATGTTCAACATGAATGTAAAACTTATTGTTAAACGGATCATCATTACTCAATCTTTCTTCTCTTAGGAATTTTACAATCTGAGATTTGATTCTTTGTAATTCATGCTCTTTATAACTTTCATCAACACTAGCATCATTTAACGAGTTATTTGCCATTCCATTATTTGAAACTCCGACAAAGTTGACATCACTAGTTAACCCATTCACAAACATGTCACTAACACTAACTGTACTGTTGTAGCTTACTGAATTGACGTGTGGTTGACTAAAGCTAATAGAGCCGTTGGATCCAGCAATACCTCTCATTGTTCTTGGGGCTATCTGTGAACATGAAGATGTCTGTACTGGTCCTTGTTGATTGCCACTGTTTCCATTTGATCCACTATCTCTTTTGAATAGATTGGAAGTTGATCCGTTATTAGGTTTTGGAACAACTTGATCAGTGAAATAACTATCAAATTCGATCAATCCAGCACTGTTACCATTGTCGTTTCTTAAATACTTCAATCTTAAAATTTGGAATAGATATCTAATTAACGTGAAGCAATTTTTGATGATTGATCTTTTCTTGTTGTCAAATTTTATGAAGATCAAGTCTAAAGATTTATCTAGAATATGATATCTAACATCATTTCTCAACTCATAATTTTTATAGTTATGATGATTTTTCTCCAAATCGGATATCAAATTAGTTAAAATCAAAATAATAGCATCAAATGGTAAATTATTTCTAATTTCCCAGTTGAATCCATTGTACACGTCATCATTGTTATTCTTCAGAAACTCGTAAAGATAATGTAAGGAGGCAGATATTAAGTTGTTAGATAAATCATCATACGAATAGCCAGCACTTAGTTGAAATTCTGAGTTCATATTAGATTGATCAAAAGATGAATCAATACTAAAGTGTGATTTCTTATTATTCACCATTTGATTATAACTATTATTGACAATTTGATTATTGCCATCTTCGTTGGTATTCAAAACGTTCGCCAAGATGATTTTCTTTTGTAGTAAGAGTAAAGCCCTATCACAATAAGTACCCAGAACAGATTTGGACCAGTTTATAAAATTCGTCTCATCGAACGAGAGTTGTCGTGATCTTTCAAAATTCTCTAAGTTCATTATAGAAGCATTGCAGCTTATGTGTAGATCAAGTATCTTTTGTTTCAGGATCTGAATTGTGTTGTATGGCAAAATTGCAATACCGTAGATGAATCTGGTTAACTCATTTAATATCAGGGTGAATCTAAATTTGCCATTTAGGAAGCATAATTCATAATACAAAGATCCATTAACATATTCAATTGGTAATGATGTATCAAACTCATCCAATCTAATAATTGGTTGAGACATTTGCTTCAATGAAGTCATCGAGTCTAGATAGAATATCTGCCACCATAATAGTCTTCTCAGTTGTACCAAACTTGCGTCAGAAACATTATGGAAAGTAGCTGGGTCTCTGTGAAGCTTTATCATGTGTGCAATTCTTACCAAAACAGAAACATCGATCAACGATGGGTTTTCAAGCGTGCTTTGCAATATGACTGCACTTTGCAATACCCTCAAGGAGTAAACTTGAGGGTAATTGATAGCAGTTAATGCAACTCTTGCAACTCTCAAATATTTGTGAATTTCATTACTCAACTCAAATTTTGTTATTTCATCATAACTGAATTCAAAACATTCGGCTTTGCTTGCAGCATATAAAACGGTCAAAAGAAGACTGACAAACTCAAGTTTGTTGTGTATTGTGTTATCCCAAAACATATCATGCTGCTCCAAAAATTCTTTGATATCCAATAGAGGTAATATAGGATGAATGACCTTGATGTATCGTTTTACCAACATGTAAGAACGCTCCTTGGTGGGGAGAGCGGCGAAAATCTCTTCAAGCTTTTGTGCTGGAACATTGTCGGGTTGTTTTGGCATCAGAATCTGTGGTATACTAAAGTTCAGACCTGAAAGGGAAGATGATAAAGGTAGTTGGGTAGCAGAAGGAAGGCTGTAATCGTTATATTGGTTTCTAGCTGGATACTGTTGGGGTTGTAAGATTTGAGGATTTTGTCTCAGTTGAAAATCACCAAGTATTGAGTTACTCAATTGATTGGTGCTAGTAGATTTGAAAAGGCTTGCAGTTGGAGTGATATTGGAACTGTATTGTGCACTGTGATTTTTATCTGTAGGCAAAACTTGTGGATTATGTAGTTTGGGAGGTGATAAACTCTCATTGCTCGAAGAGCTTTCAGAATCTGAGAACGTCAAACTCTTCTCTTTACCAGTGTCGAATTCCGATGAAGGGGATATATCCAGAATGTTTTGATCTGTTTCCATAGGCGAATTGTTGCTCCCTTTACTCAACTTCTTACTAGACTTCTTTAAGGATTTAGGTCTAACTAGTGTTGGTGAGGTAGTTAGGACTGGAGAAATGTTTTGAAACCCTTCTGCTGATCCAATGCTATGGCTCTCCTCTTGATTTTCGTGAAGCGCTTGGTCGTTGGAACTTTGTGGAGAGATTGATGAGCCCACTGTCACCATTGTTTTAGCCCTTTCCATATACTCCTTCAACTCTTGTTTCTTCTGTAAATCAGTAGCCCTATCAATATCTTTGTTTTTCTTACCTCTTGAAACACGATCGTTCACAAAGTATTTGCACTCTAAGGAGTTTTTAACACAATTTAGACACACTGGTTGGTCTCTTGAACACTTAACTTTTCTTTGATGACATGGAACACAACTATGAATCTTTCTTTGACGCACTTTTTGAATCTTATAAACTTTACCATTATCCATAACAAGCGCATTTGGGTCCTTTACCGAACCCTCAGGTGGTGAATCATTTCCTTCAGACATACTTGGAAGACTTTTAAGCACAGCGGTTGCAAGTTCTTTACTTGAATACCTTATACCGTTTTAATAAGACTATAACAACAGAGGAGAAAAAAGTATGTTTGAGACTTTTGAACGAATAATCCTAGCGCCTAAGAAGTCTAAAGAATACTCGTTAAATCCGTTTCTCGTACCGTAGCTAGCTCCCGTATATGTTGAATATAATACTGAAGCGCTGAAGAATAGTTACAATGTGGTTGTGGGTGTGTCTTTTTTTCTCTTTATTTTTTGATGATTAGTTTACAACCAAATATATGCTAGTTTTTGATCTACGGCTGTTCTCAAGTCTCCGAATTTTAAGAGAAATTTTCAATCGCGAAATGAGACTTGCACCCTAAGTCTCTCAACTTTCTGGGGCCTCGAGGAACAAAAATGCAAATCCTCCGAGACTAAGTTTTGCTTAAGTGCATGCCAATGTGGGACTTTCTATTGGGGTAAGCCGTGACTGGCGTAATTTTTGTAGGTGCACAGAAACAGGAGAAGAGTTTTCCTCTATCGAAGTTAAATATGCTTCTAAATCAAACTTAATGAAACAAGTTGCTACTGAGGGCAGCATAGTTCCCAGATTGTTTCATGTATAGAGGTGTACGTCACTATTCTTATTGAGTTTGGCAAATAGCTTAAAGCTATGAGACAGAAAGCCTTCCTTCATGACGATACTTCGCACAACTAATTGAAGCTGTTAAATGCTACACTGGAAACGGCTAAGCTTCCATTTTAATTATGAACAGCGCTCACTAAAGATAACTCACAAATATCACAACATCATATGTTAGCCAGAAATGATCAGATCACACTTCTATTCAAATATTTGAGTGTTTGAGATCTGATCTATGAACCCAGGTCAAAAATATGCTTGAAACTGCCGCTGCCTTTCAAAAAAACCCGTCAATTTAAATTTTTTCCCTTTGTATATTTATTTGGGGATGGGACTAGAAATTTTTCGCATTTTCCACATTCTATTCACTTTATGTAAGTTACTAACCGTTAACCGTTTTTAGTTTTATTGGGAAAATCTTAAAATTTGTGGGGCTAATTATCTTCTATTTTCTTGATTAGTCAAGCAAAGAGGGTAAAAAAGTTTTTAAAGATCAAAATAGGCCATGCTACATTAATCTTAAATCCAAAGCTTGTTGGTTAGTTAGTTACTCGAGAATTGGTTCCATAAACAAACCTTCTCTTTTTTATTTGGCAGTTACTCTTTTTCTTTTGGGATTTTTCTTGTGTTTTTTTTTGGGACTTGATACTTATTTGGGAAGGGATACTAAATATAACTGATACAACACCCAAGCCAATTATGTTGATTCTCCTGTCTATCTTTTCATTCAGGTGGTGAGTTTTTACCACAATTATGATTTTGAGTTTTGTAGTGTCCCTACCACAAATAATGATATGGGTTAGTTAGGACTTTTAAATGCGAAGTTTACTCTCTTCTGGCCAGGCGGTCAGAAAGTGCAAACACTGATCCCCAGTTCGATTTCGGACTTCAAATCTTTTAAAAATTGGTTTTATATATTGAGGACAAGTTTTATGATGATTAAATTCGATGTGAACAATCTCTTAGTTTTAAAAAAAACTGTGATTAAAAACCGTTGCCTTCCTTCTGACAATTTGTTCTTCTGAAACCTTTTTTTTAAATCACTTTAATTCGTACCTAATCAGCCATCTTATAAGCCATGTCTAACCAGTGGAAACCTGTTAACGTCAATCCTGATGAGGCTAACGAGTTTGACATAGAGCCTGACTATATTGTGCCTGACGTGGAAACCACTCCAATTAACAAAAAGAACAATAAATCCAATTTTCAAGCTTCGACACAACCAACAGCAACCTCAAATACTTCTAGTGGGACTCCATACTTTAATTTTACTTCTTTTACAAGACCTAATATAGATTTGGGTGCCTCTTTAAACCCAATTCTGAAAAATGAACAGGTTAAAGAGCGGTCGTTCTCGGGTGGTGATACCTTAGATGAACCAGTATGGAAAACTTTAGAAAGAGATTTGAGTGCAATTGGCCAACGGCTCTTTAGTGTCATCTGGCCAGCATCTTTATCCAAGCTAGCCAAAGTTCAACAACACAACTTATTGATTGCTGCGAGAAATTCAGGTATAAACATTGGTATTAACTATGACCAAATAGAACAAGATATAGAGCAAGATATCCACAACACCCCCTTGGATGATTCTGATTTGAAAAAGTTAGATTGGGATCTATGGGGACCGTTGATATTCATATTGGCTTTTTCTGTAATATTGGGGGTGCTATCACCGAAGGCTAACAGCTCAGAAGTTTTTTCAAGTGTATTTGCTTTGGTTTGGCTAACGTTTGCAATTATCGCTATTAACATTCAATTACTCGGTGGAACCATATCATTCTTTAATGCTCTATCAACTACTGGGTATGCTTTATTTCCTTTGTTGATCTCCGCTACAGCATCAATTTTTATTAAGTGGAGTTTAATAAGATCCATTCTTTATGTTATTTTCGTCTCTTGGGCCATTTATGCCGCCACTGTTAATCTTAAAGTGAATGGGGTGTTACCTGGAAGGGTGTTTCTAGCAATTTACCCTGTGGGTTTGGTGTATGCTACCTTAGGTTGGTTGTGTGTCATTACGTAAGTTGGTTTGTTCGAATACTATATCACGGAGTTGATTTATCCTCAACTGGAATTGTGTAACTAGGTAGTCGGTTCTAAGACATTTTTAAAGAGAATTACATTTCTTAGCAGTAGTAATGACATCGTATAAAAACAATATAAAAACAAGTAAACAGTATTGAAGTGATCACGAGTATAGTACACCTCAAGATGGTATTAATTAGAAAGACGGGATCGTGAATAGATCTCGCTTATAGGCTCAAGGTTAAAGGAGAAGGGCGAGTGGGCAAGTGATGTGTCAGTGGGTCGCACTATATGATGGTAGAAGTGGCTTTAACTGCAGCATCCTTAACTTGTTCAAATAGTGTCTGATCTTCTTCATCATTCGCTTCTTCCCATGTAACAACCTCTCTGTACGAATACAACGAGTCGTCGTCATTCACAGGGTTGGCCTTGTCCTCAGAGGATGCAGCGGCAGCAGTTGAACCTTGTTTTGATACACCAACAGAACGCACACTTGATGTCTCAGCTTTCGAAGACTTTAGGTCTTTCGAAGGTTTTTCAATAGCAGTTTCTTCAGGCGGGACAGTACCAACATTCTTTGACTTTGAACCTAACGATCCAGTTACTGCAGATGCCCCACCAGCTACAGTAGCAGCTGCGGCGGTAGAGGAGATCAGGTTGGCTGGAGAGGCAGAAGAGTCTTTACCATCAAGGACTGCAGCATTTCCTTTAGTAGACTTAGCACTCTTTGCAGGATCTAAAGTATCTCTAGGAGCTGTAGCGACAGCTTCAGTTGGTGAATTGGTGACAACTGAATTATGTGATTCACCTTCTCCAACATTCTCTTTGAGGTCGGAGGCTGACGAGGTCACTTTCCTCTCGGTCGAGGCCGGTTTTGGTTTAGAAACTGGAGTAACAGACGATTTGATGGGAGTTTTCTTAGCAGGAGTGGAGCTTGCTGATGAAACTGGAGATTTAGAGTCAGATTTGAAAAACTTTTTCAACTTAGAGCTGAATTTGCTTTTAGGTTTTGGAATTGACTTGTTTGATGAGTTCGAAGTTACTTCTGTGTTCTTCTTTGATGGAGTGACTGGCACAGGAGAGGATTTTTCAGGTGCTTTAACAGCGGAAACAGTAGCAGGAGATGTTCCAAGAGTAGCTTTAGAGGAATCTTGTCCTACTGAATTTGATCTTGAGAGACCATGAATAGACTTGCGGCTACCAGCATATTTTGGATCTAAAGTAGGAAATTGTAAATCTTTTTCTGAAGGGGTATCAGCATCTTTGACCTTGTCAGTTGTCGCTTGCCCTTCAACTGCAGTCTCGGAATCTTTGACCTCATCTCTAGCTGGAGCACCAATAGTGCCAATGGCAACACCTGCAGCGGCAGCGGCTGTTGTACTGTTATCAACAGTATCGGTAACGGTTTCCCTTTCAACACTTGGGATACCAGTATCAGTGGCAGCTTTGTTAGCAGATGCGGATGTAGAATCTTTCTCAGCTACATTTTCAGGGGTTCCGGTAGGAGCCTCAGAAGAAGTAGCTTCCACGATATTGTTTTTAGTGCTTTCAAGAGTGGCAGCACCGGCAAGAATAGCACCAATTACTGTAGCACCAGTTGCAGCGCCAACTTTTTCCAATGCTGAAGACTCTACAGCCTCTTCATTTGAGGAAGCTTGACTCTTATTGTTTGGAGCCTCAATGTCCTTCAACTCAGAGGCTTGAGATGTGGTAGGATTTTGAGCTAAGCTAGTAGACACCGTAAATTTTTGATCAGCAGGAATTTCGATAGCTTTAGGTTCCTGATATACTTCGGCAGCCAAGCTAGGACCAGAAGAAGCAGTAGGTTCAGAATCTTTGGTACCAGTATCAACAACACTCGGTTCGATGTTTTCTTTATTGGCAACAAGTTTAGTATCTTCTGTGGCCTTCGTGTCATCCTCACTCTTTGAGGAGAGGGCTGCACTACCCAAAACAGCAGCACCCGTAGCGCCAGCTAAAATGCCAGTCGTCGAGGTAGCTGGCTCTGGTGTATTCTCTCTAGATTCTTCTGTCGTATCGACATTGGTCTCGGCACCTTGAGTAGTTGAATTCTTTTTGCTCTTCTTTTTAGCTCTTTTCTTAGCATTTTTCTTAGCATTCTTACTCAATTTAACAGCCCCAGTAGCCTCTGGCGAAACTTCTTTATCGGAAACATCGGTGGTGTTGTTTAAACTAGCATCAACCGAATCCTTAGGGTTTAGATGATGAGAGCTAGAAGTAGCAGAGGTAGTAGCAAAACTTGTTGTTCCGGCCAAATCAGCTGGAATAGATTGACTTAATCCTTTGGAATTCGGAGAGTCATCAGTCGTCACAGCATTGGTGACAGTGTCATTTTCAGCTGATTCCTGTTTATCAGTAGCACTACCAATAACTTGAAACTTCTGATTTTCTGGAATTGAAACAGGTAGTGGCTCTTCATAAGTTCCATGAGAATAAGCTTCTTCCTTGATGGTATTCTCGCCACTTTGGTTAGTATTGCCAGATGCTTTCTTTAATGTAGCACCAGCTAAAGCACCTGTTAAGACACCAGATCCGACATTATTACTTACACCATTGCCTTGACCTTCTAAGGCTTTATTGGCAATTGGAGAGTCGGACGAATCAGCAAGTTCACTGTCTTTGTGACTAGCAGCAGTTTCACTCTTCTCAGAAGCAATATCGATCTCACGTGTTTGAGGAGGCGTAGGTAGCTGTGTACTTTTGACATTAGTATTAGAGAGGACAGATGGGTCAAGCTCTTGTAAAGTGGCATCACGTCCAGCAACGACTGCCAGTACGTTATCCTCTTTCTTGGCTTGTTCCAGTGTAACCTCTTCTAAAGTAACATCATCTTTTGGCAAGACACCTATGATAGGCTCTTCCCCACCCTGAATCACTGTAGCTTTGAACTCAGACCCAGTAACGTTTTCAATATGACCTTCAGTGATCTCTCTAGCAGCATCAGTGGTTGGTGCTGCAGAAACGTGTGGTTCCGGATTTTGTTCTAGCCCAACAATGTTTTTATCTGAAGGCTCAACAGCAGAATCTTGTGAGATGGCTGGAGCATCATTAGCCTTGGTTGATTTACCCGTATCAATCTTTGAAGGTTCAGTGCTCTCTGCCAGTTCAGTATTCGATGAGATAGCAGGAACCTCAGAACCATTGGTTGAGTTTTCTGCGACCTGTGGAGTATCGGCTGTCACGGCTGGCCCAGCACTAGAGACAGGGATAGCAGAAGCGGCAACAACTTTAATTGCTTCTCCTTCAACAGTCTTTGGAGTATCAGTATTGGCCAATTCAGTATTGGAAACTGGAATAGCTGCGACATCATTAAATTCAGTTGGATTTCCGCCAAGAGTCTTTGAAGTTTCAGAGGTGTCAGCTTGTTCAACGTTAGAGGCTACTTTAGGGTCCTTAATATTGAAATTCTTTGAAGCATCAAGAGTAGATGCTTCAGTTTTTGTAGCATCTGTAGCATCGGCTAAATCTGGATTAGCAGAAACTGGTGCTAGGCTTTTGTCGGTGATCACTGCTGCATTAGAAGAAGGGTTTGTAGTAGAAGCGAGTAAAGCAGTAGAGGCAGCGATGCCACCAGCATCAGTGCCATTCTTACCAACTGTGTCTTTCTTAGTGGATTGCAAATCAATTGGAGATTCATCTTTCACACTTTTATCTCTCTTCTTAAACACAGAGTTGAATAACCCTGAAACTCTTTTCTTTTTCTTGTCATTTGAACTTCCTTTCGCAGTAACAGCATCGGCTGATTTGTGAGCGCTGCCAATGATTGGAGCTGCAACAGCAGCAGTAGTAATGACAGCTGCACCTACAATTGGTACCTTAGATGAGGATTCCTTATCTTCTTTCTTAAGTTCTTTTGATTGATTTGAGGCTTTAGAGTCCACTGAAGCTTCGCCTATTGCTGCTGAAGCATCTTTGGTGACAGCTGGTTTCTGAGAAACTTCGGGGACAACAGGTTTTGAAACAGCTGGACTGCTAACTGTGTGTACATCACCTTTATCGGCTTCTTTGGCGTCAACAACAGCAAGAGCGCGTATTTGCTCCTCTTTCTCTCTTTTCAATAAGTCGATTTCAGCTTCCTTAGCTGCAAGTTGTCTCTCAAGTTCAGCTTCTCTACTAGCTTGTCTTTTTTCTTCAGCAACCCTAGCAGCTTCCTTATCAGCTTCAATCTTAGCTAATCTTTCCTCTTCAGCAACTCTAGCAGCCTCCTTATCAGCTTCAATCTTAGCTAATCTTTCCTCTTCAGCAGCTTTAGCAGCTTCTTCGTCAGCTTTGATCTTAGCCAATCTCTCTTGCTCAGCAACTCTAGCAGCCTCTTCTTCAGCCTTGATTTTGGCTAATCTTGCTTCCTCCTCAAGGCGTAAACGTTCTTCTTCTTGCTTTTTACGAATGCGTTCTTCTTCTATCTTGCGTAAACGTTCTTCTTCCTCGCGTTTGGCTTTTTCTTCAGCTAGACGTTTTGCCCTTTCTTCAGCTTCAATTCTCAAACGTTCTTGATCCTCATCAAAAGCTTTTCTTTTAGACAGGGCTTCTTGCAATCTAGTTGCTCTACCAGACTTTTCAGCCTTTAATGCAAGTAATTCATTTTTCAATTTCTCCAAGGAAGCCTTGGAGTCGCTTAGTTCGGTTTCAGATGATTCTAGACTCTTAGCAGACGCAATCTCTTTTTCTTTAGATTGATCTATCAAAGCATTGTTTTCTGCAATTACAGCTTTGATTGAAGCGATTTGAGACTCTAGTTCAGATTTTTTAGTGGTTTGTTCGACGGTAGCTTCTTTCTGTTTGGCAACCTCACGGCCATTTTGGGTCAGTTGGAGTTCTAATAATTCCAATTTCAACTCATATTCGGACTGTTTGGCATGCAAGACCCTTGCAGCAACTTCACTTCTTTTCTGACTAACTTGACTTTCATGAATTCCTTTCAATTTAGCTTCCTCCAATGCTTCAGATTCCTTTTCTGTGGTTTCTTTATCTTTCACTAATTTAGAGTCAGCATCAACTGTGCTTTTATCATGTGAGTCTTTAGAATCGATAATTTCCTTTTGAGTTTTCTTTTCAAAACTATTAATTTGCTCGTCTAAAGATGCAATTGAAGCTTCAAGTTCTTTAACGCTCTTTGTATGATTATCACTGAATGATTTTTTCTCAAGGTCCAATTTTTTTTTGAACTTTGAAAATCTTGAATTGACTTTTGTTTGATCTCTTAAAACATCCAATTGACGTTTCTTTTCCTCTTTGAGCTCTCTAAGTCTTATTTGCTCTGCAGCTTTCTGGTCAATTGAGGCAAAATCTTTCGATAGTCTGTCTTTAGCAATCTTGTCGATGGCACTTTGTGGGAGTTTCAACCCACCACCCAAATCGATGATTTTATCATAGGCCTCCTTCTTCTTCTTCTCTTCACCGTTGGTTGTACCTTTCTTCTCAACCTTGTCATTCTCCACAGAGTCAGCTATTTCCTTCTTAACAATCTCTTCTTTGATGAGATCTTCAGCTTCGGCAACAGCCTTTGTTTCCTTAGCAGCTTCAACTTCCTTCTCTTTGGTGCTTTCAATTTGATCAATTGACTCTGGTTGGTCAATTGTTTGAGCTTCTGGAGCGCTGGTGGTGGTGGCTTTTGTAAGTGGTTCAGAAGACTTCTTTGAAGTTGAAGTATTCGATGTAGTTTTTTTAACAGAAGAATTCCCATTCTCACTTGTACGTTGCTGTCTAAATGGAGAAATCCACTTCTTTTGGTCCTTAACGGTATTCACAGTCTGACGAAAGGCAGACGCAGGTTTTACCTGAGTACCCTTTCCAGCAGATTCACTAGACATGATGTGACTACCAATTAAAGTTGAATATACCTTTGTAACCTTGCTCAATTGAAAGTAATATAAAGAGTTTGTTATTATGTATTTCCTAGGCTTTTTTAAGGGAAATGTTAACATTTCAAATTTCACAACTTTTTTGTCCCTAAATAGTGCTCTTTTTGGAAGGCGGGCGCCTATTTGTAAACCCAAACATTCCATATTCATTACGTCCTAATCGGGAATTATCTTGCTCTCGAAAAAATCAAAATATGACGTCAAAAAATGTCAAAGAATGTATATTTGTGGCGAAATAGATCCCAGTTTAGCATTTTGTTGTACTATTTGGGGAATCTTAATAACAATTTTTTTTGGCACATAAAATTCAATACAACTAACCTAAAATCAAGTAGTACCAATATAACTTACTTTCGCTTGGGGGTTTAACATAATGATTGACTATTAGAACAATACGATTGTAGAACTTGAGTGTTGTTATTCAGTTATAAAGATGATAAATAATCAAGAATAAACAGCTCTCTGTATATGGCTAAACTGTTCATTCTTGATACTGGTGAGAGTAAAAAAAAAAAAATCGTCAAACTACTAGGTTAAACATTCTGACAGGATTAGTCGCAGTTTTGTCAAATTTTCACTGTGAATTATCGACGAGTACAATGGGTGCAACTTTGTATTATAGGATATAAATTGAGATTCTTGTTGCTGCCCTCGTAGTAACGCTAACCATTGAAGAGGCTAAACTAGTGTCTGACATTGATGTCAATTCGAGTTACGAATGTACGAATAGCCCTGTATCCTCTTTAGCATCGTCTTTGTTGGATAGAAGTAGTGCAATCAATTCAGGTATTCCGCTCTCTCGTGCGGTTGAATTAATCGCTTGGTGGTGCTTACTTTTAAGAAATCACCACCTCAACTCCAAATGCACCATAAAACCTAATGTAAAATTTAGCCACCTAATAGTACATCGATTTGATACAAAATACTTTTGTACGTACTCAATTATAGTCCAATTACAAGTTGTAAGTTGTAAGTTGCACCCAAAACTCTTGCAGCCTTTAAGGTGCCTAGATTTAGCGGAGAAGTTGAAACTTTAAAACAGAACTTGGTTATCTCTACATTGGATGCAAAATCATAAGCATTTGAATAAAGGAGTTGCAAATACGATACATAGTTAAAAATCGGAAACAGCTTGAGCTGATTGAAGAACACATTTTATAATCAAAAAATTGGCCAATTAGCATAACATTCCTAATGCTTTTTTGGGCAGAGGTGTGAAATTTCTCAACCAGACTGTAAATCAATTAGAAGAAGAAAAAAAAAAAAAAAAAAAAGGACCCAAAAAGAGGTTTCATAGGAAAAGAAAATATGGCTAAAAAAAAAAAAAAGTTCAAATTTAAGAAGACAAACAGCACCGTCGTTTATACCTCCCTCGAACGATTCAAATACCAATTGGGATTGAGATCAAACAATTTGAAGAGTCTATTAGCCAATATTACTTTCATTGCTGGTTGAGAGCAAGTTGAAAGGTTGCGGAAATTCTCCATCACATTCAACCATAGAGATAACACTACAAAGGGTTGTTTGAGTGCCCCATTGGTGAACCTGTGGTTAAATTCAAATTTAAGGCATAATTTGTCGTTATGGCTCCATTATTACCATCTGAAAGTGCCGGTTACTCAGTGGCACTCCCTGAAGAAGCAGGGGATGACCGATTGAACCTGAATGTCAGAACAGGGGCCGCGTTGACTTATACCAGATCTAGTGTTGTTGTTCACGGTGGGTTGGTTGTTGGTCTAGGATTATCATCTATAACAATTCCAAATATAAAGAAAAAACTTGATGCTCTTGAAGGGAAAGATTTGGCTGAGGTTATTTCAAATGAAATTTTTTATCTGAATATAATCAATAGAAAATGGTTGAGACTTGAACTTGAACCAAATCAAGTTAAACCTCAACCAAGATTTTATCACTCCTTGGCCTTTCGTTCAAATGCTATATATTTGTTTGGTGGGTTAATCATTGATGAAGACACTGAAGATTTGATTCCAATTAACGATTTGTGGGAGTTTAATGTCGATTCACAAGAGTGGATCTGTATAGACGATGGTACAAAATCTGGAACTATTGCACGATACGACCATACTATTCACATTGTCGATTTCACCTCTCCTATTGATGGTAAACTTCGTCCAGCAGTTGCCATTACAGGTGGTAGGGGTGAATTGAATCAAGAACTTAACCATATTGCTCTCTTTGACTTGGTTGAAAACAAATACCTTAATAATTCTGAATTGGCTTTAACTTTGAATGAAGTCTTTTCCCATAGGAATTCTAGCACGACTTCAGGTATAGACCCTAAGACCAATGATAGCGAATCAAAGGGTAAGTTGAGTGCCACAAGTGAGAAAAGTTTTATCATTTCAGGCTCAGCAGACACCGATAGCAGGGGTAATGACAATGTTCTATATATACTCTCTCCATCCACAGAACAGGAAGGTGTCCTTACAAATCCTTTGGTTTCAATTCCTGTTATATCACACGCTTCTGGTTTAAGGCTACCATTAGCCAACACGGCTAAAAATAATCCTTCTGTTGTCCCAAATCAACTGAGGTACCCAACTGGTGGTGTTTTTGGACCAAATATAATTGTCTCGGGTCTAGATGCTGAAGCTAAGGAATATCAAGTCTATTTGTTCAATAAACCCTCTCAGAAATGGACTCGTCTAAATATCAATACCAAAAAGAAGGCTAGCGAGTTATATCTATGGAAAAGTTTCTCGTGGCCATCTCATCATAAAGTGATAATTTTGGGATCCCCAATACCTCCACCAGATGCAGAATTCGCTACTATTCAAACGTTCGATCTGTTGGTTTTGGTTGGTTTGCCAATCACTAACATTTTCCACGCTTTCTCAATACCAGATGCAAAAACCGTTCAAAACTCATCTACATTGCATTACAACTCACTAAAAGATAACACATCATTTGAAGCGTATTCCAAATATATTGCACCATCTACCAAGATCAGCTCCATTAGATCTGTATTTCCGAGCTATGCCGTGACATTGGGTAGAAATGCTTTTGAAAGATATGGAGATTCATTATCGGACTTTGAGTTCATCACAGCAGATGGTGATAAGGTTAGTGTCCCATTGATGCTGATGAGAAAAAGATGGGGTCGATGCTTCGATATGCTGCTAGCTAAGGCCTACGCGAGAGCTGTATATCAATTAGATAATAAGAAGGATGATGATCATGATGATGCAACTGAGGCAACATCGATTATTTCAAACAGTAATGCATCAAACAAAAAATCAATATTGGTGCTGAACAAAGCTTCTCAGTCAAATGAGAGAGATATACCACAGTTCAGACTACCATTTCAAGATAAAAATGCTGCTATAACTCCCCCAGCTTCTTCTAACGTTGCACCAGCAAGCAATGGTGACCCGACTTCACGAAAGGCATCTGTAATCTCAACAGGTACTGGCTCTGTACTATCTACATCGACATACGATTTGCCGGATCTAGATTTTGAGAACATTCCTTCACAGCTACCTCCGCCAAATGAGCCTTTACCATCTTTAGAGAAAGTGACACATCAGATCAAAAGTGCCACTTCCAGAGATTACCTCAGAGATTCTCCGAGAGGATCTATATCAGGGGCTTCAGTCCATGGTGGGACTCCGCCTCCATCTGCAGGGTCAGCTGCTGGTCATGGTATAAAACTAAAAGATTTAAGATCATCAGTTAATCTCGCTAAAAAAAGAGGTACTTCAAGATCTTCAAGCCTTCAAACCAGTGCTGATGAGACCAGTTCAGTAAACGAGGTTGCTTCAAATCTGGACTCTTTAGTCCCTGAATTTGAGGATGAAACGTCTTCTCTGTTAGAACCGTTGTTGATCCCAAGATCTCTGTACCTTCCCTTTTCCACTAGTACCGTTCAAGGTCTAGCAGAGTTCCTGTTCACAGGTCAACTGGGCGATAAATGGTTATTGACACCCACAACTTCTGATACATTTCTCATTGCCAAATTCTATGAATTGCCTTTACTATATGACTTAATCTCAGAGGCATTATATGCTATCATAGGTAAAAAAGAAGATGCCTTGATCAAGGACTATGGTAAGCTGTTGAAGGAATATCATGAGGAACTCAGTCGCATATTTAAAAATGATGGCATAAAGATACAATCTTTCTTTCAAGAACACCCACTTGTGAATGAGTCTTTTAGGGAAATTGAAAGCTACTTGAACACTGTTGATGATGGTTATCTGAATTTGTCCCTGTTGAGAAAAGCCAGCAAAGCCTCTACGCATTCAAGCTCTATTCCAAGTACTGGGAATTCTGTTGACGACTCAAAGAGACGCTCTTCTGCAAAGTCGGCTACTAGAATTGGTAAGTCAAGTCTGTCAAAAGAAGTTAACTTAACCAACGACGAAGACGATATTGATGCTGAGAATGAACTAGATGATGACGAGGCTGATGATAATGTTTCGATCAAAGTCACTTCAAAGGCCGACAGCCCGGTGATATTCAAAACAGATTCAATCACAACAAAAAGTTCGAAGAGACGCACAAGACTGGAAGATGATGAGCTTGATCCGATTTCTCCTTTGGAAAAAGAGGCATCACCTGTCAAGTTAAATGCTGAGAGGAATACTGAATTAGATCAGAGTTCACTTGATGAGGAGGATCCACTATCAGTGTCAGGTCCAAGTGTAAAAATCTCAGATGATGATAAGGGTGTGGATCCACTTTCTAAAGAAAGAGCTCGTGGTTCAGCTAGCAAAAGCGGGTCTGAAAATGATCCAGGATTTCAAGTGCCTGAGGGTCGTTTTGAACTTGATAAAAGCCAGATTAAAAAGCTTAAATCTAACGATTCAAGTTCTGACAATGACGAAAATAGAAATACAACAACGAGTGATTCCGATGACCTTGCTGTTGGCTTGGGTTTGGTTGGAAATTTGAAACTCAAAGATAAAAAACCGCGTGCTGAAGATGGAGAAGTTGATGTAGAAGATGATGAACTAAATCCAGAGGCTAATTTGCCAACTCTTGAGAACCTAGCTTCCCAGAACTCTCCACCCCCTGGTGACCATGTTCTCCAGATTATATATGAGGCTGCTGCTTTGGCTTGCGATATGAAACTATTACTACGGTCAGTCAATGTCCTGGAAATGTCTAAATATTTTAGTAGCAAGAGGTCAGACCTACTCAATGAACTTCATACTTTTGCCTTGAAACTTGAAGAAGATCAACTGAAGGAGGAATTAATACTCAAGGAGCAAGAGGATAGATTGAGACAACAAGAGAAAGAACAGCTCGAGGAACAAGAAGCTTTCGACTCTAACTACTCAATTGATCATCCTGCGCTCAAGGGCCCTACTGAAGGTCAATCTGGCTCGCAAGTTATCCCCGACCTCAAGGTTTCCCTAAGACAGCAAGGTGATCTGCATAATTCAGCTCCTCAAAGCCCAAACCACGTCGAAAATTCACCAAATTTGGATTCAGTGGAAAATACTGAGAGCTCTGGAAGAAGACCTTACATCTCTAATGTGATCCAAGACACGCCAACTACCCAAGACATTTCCGGTGAAACAAAAACAAATTCTACCAGTGTTCCACAATCAGATAGTGAGTATTTCCAGAAAGATGAACTCAGAAAAAATGAGGCGAATGATAACGCTGCTGATGTTTCTTCAAAAGCTTTCAGCTTAAGATCGACCTTTTCGTCCTTTAGATCCTTCTCCAATTTACATCTAGCCTCAAAATCGGGAAACTCGTCAAGAAAAAATAGCTCACCAAGGAAGAACAGCGTCCCAACTTTAACTACCTCTGATAATCAAAGCACTCCACCACAAAGTCCAATAAGTTCTATCCTCCGCAATCCATTCTCCTCTAGAAAAAAAGAGGAAAGTAAGTTCAGGAATCCTTTTTCCTCCTTCAGTTCAAGAAGATCTCAATCCACCAAAAAAAGTTAAACTACCTGCAAAGTGGATCCTTATAATATATGTTAGATTTTTTTCGTTAAGCTCCTTTGCACAGCCATCGATGTAGTTGCAATTGTGTTTGCTTTACTTGATGGGAAAATTGTTAGATCTTGCCAGACTTGATTAAACATCTACATCATAAAAGTGGAAAATACTACATTTGGCTAAGGATAATTCTAATCTTATCCGGGGAAATTTTCACTTTTTGATCATATACTGAATTAACAATTTCATCTTCATACTAAACGCGTATGCAATCCTTTAAGACAAGAAAATATGGGTTTTTGCTGTTCTCTCATTTTGTTCTAGAAATCTTTCTGAGTGGTCATGAGTAACCAGACCGACTCAGAAGAGCAACCAGACCAAAAAAGAAACAAAGCCTTACTTATTGTTATCTGAGATACATAAATATGTAAACTATATCTTATTCTTATCTTCATAAGAGTTAATGTGCTTACTTTTTATGGAGTTCAATAATATGTTCAAATGAATAACAACCTACTGAACTTTAATATTGGGACCCACCTAATTTATGTCCCCAAATTTAGATTCTTAATAATAGTCTTTCAACTTGAGAAGTATACCAATCATGTAGCGGTTTTCCTTATTTTGTCGAATCATGTTGCGTGAATTCTGCGCTTCATATGACTTCAAATCCATTGCGTTAGCTAGTTGACTACATATAATTCATGACATCAGCTGTATGCTGCTTCACTATCTATAGATCTGAATGGCCCCGATGACTACAGCGGGCCACTGTGTATCAATGATTGGCTAAACTTCGAAGTATGAAATGGAGCCCAATTTACACTGAGACAAATGGTTCTCACCTAGTTTTGAGTTATGAAGCAACTTTAAAGTCTTAAATGGTCTAATAGAACATCTATGCTCATATCTAACTTTGCCGTAAGATATCATGAATTTCTCCAATATCTTATGAGGCCTTTGGATGATTTGGCTTATTTCCTGAGTAAAATATCACTCGCGATAACCTTTATGTCATTGAGTTAAGCTGAGTGAACACACACACATCTGCAAATGCGCTATATCACGATTCACCTCACATAAAAAAATGACTTGGATCAAGTTATCAGAGCTAATGAGATTAACTAAATATTTTCAATAAAACTTATCCAGCTTTATGTAGTCCTATGTGTATTCCTTCTTTATTCTCATATGTCATCCGATAGGTGTAGTAATAGCTCCGTCAACGAGGATCCTTTAAAAACAAATATTATCATGATTTTTGACCCTGGTAAGCAGTTTTAGACACAACACTATTCATTGTTCTTTATATATTGAAGCACTTCCTTTTATCTAAGAAAAAACTGGTTGTGGGAATTGCTGTTCCTATGAGATCGAACAAAAAAGGTGAACATGCAAGATAAACGTATTTTCCTCGATGTCTCTATTTCCCTCTTTCGTTTGGGCTTTAAAGCGTGCTTTACTTCATCCTTGAGAAATAGTACGCCATACTAGATGGATCATAATGATAATAATGAGCTAAGTCTGTAGCATGGTAACCGCAACTGCAAGCGTAATTAGTTTGTTCAATCGCATCTGATGGCATCTTTTTAGTCTTAGGCACCTTGACCTTTTTTTACTTACTGTAACACTCCTGCATTATCGATGATGAAATGAAATAAGGGCCTTTCCATTAATAGTTAAAAGCTGGTAAAATAATGCATATTGCATGCGAATTGTACTTCCGATCGTCAACTATGTCGTGCGTAAAAAAAGCTAAAATTTTGAGCAGCTAAGGATGCACAAGTGCTGAGGGCAAGTACTTTTTACCGGGGACAAGGATTTGCTTTGTTACGAGACTTGATGTGATCAAAAGTTGCATTAGTAGATCGGTTCCCTCTGTACTACATAATATATTTCACCTCATGCTTAAAAGGCTATGAGAAAATTACACATTTTAAAACTAGTAATTGGTTGAGCTAAGGGGCACACATAAGACACTCATTAATTCTTTGGACTCAGCACTGTGCACTGAAATTCAACGTCCGAGTGCAAATGCTTTCCTGCTGTCGCAGCAAGTTTCAATTCTCAGCTTTAGCGCTTTGCATTACAGCACTCTGATGTAACTTCAAAGTACCGTAAGTGTTACTATAAACCTTGAAAGATTGATATTTCTAGACAACAAATTCAAGACTGAATTCTTTGATATTAAACTCGTAGTCAGAGATCATGAACTGGCATATGATAGAACTAAATTTCTTTATATTGTTTGAATACTCAACCTTGTAATTAAATTTAAATGGACTATCAAAGGTCGACCATCTCCATTTGGAGAGTATCGCGACTTCAATTGGGTACTAAATCTCTTTTTTCTAGGTCGCATTGTATAAATCAGGAAATTTTAAGGTAGCTCTGGTGCAGAAACTGTGAAGCCAATCAAGCAAATGCTAGATTCTTTTCCACAACGGTTATAAATACCTTTAGAAGCAGAATGATGAATTCCAACCTTGGCTCGTAACTTCGATGAACAGTAGGGCCCGTCTTCCAACGCATAACTGGTAGTATGTATAGTTTTGTGCCCAAATGCTCTGCTCACGCAGTATAGTCTCCGTCGTTGACCTTGACAGGTAGAAAGAGTCCCATTAATAATATCTTATGATCCAACTTGAGCTCACTGTATTAGAATTTTTAGGCTGATATATTCGGAAGTTTCACTCCCCCAAGTATCACCAACCTTGAATGGATAGTTAAACCCTCACTTGATTTTACTATAATTCGAGTCATATAAACAGTCTTCCAAGACATTGGAAAGCTGGCCAACGTTTTAACGAATGCTAAACTATATAATTACGAAATGTTCAGTACCGTCAAGGATACAATTTTTCATAGTATTACATTCTTCAAGTTGGGCATTAGTAACCGGGTTTATTTAAGCATAATCGCCCTCAAAACTCTTTCGCCAATTACTCGATTTGTCACTTGCCGCAATTAAAAATCTTCTTTTAGGATTCGAAGAATCAATACTTCAATCGAAGAATCTCATGGACTTGACTAGAAGGGTGAAAAGTTTAGACATTTGTGGTCCTGAATATCTTTGTAATGACTATAAAACCTTAAATTCGATCAGATTACAGTGAGCAAATTGGAGACTCAGTAGCTGTAGTAATTCGAAGATGCATCATGCTCAAAATTCACTAATCCAGTGCCCCGGGTCCTCTCCGAAGCTTTCGGTGTTCAAAATTCATTTTGAATGCGGACGAAGGTTTAACTTGCGTTTTCAAAGATTTTTACAAACGTGACCATGCGTATGTACATGCATGAGAGCGAACGTGCTGAAGGGGGGGCCTTACTTAAATTTTGGTACATCTTGGCGAGCTTTCAGCATTCCCGTACTTTGTGGGCCTGTAACTCTGTACGTCGCTCCGAGCTCCAATTATTTGCTGTGCTAAAGGTTAAAATAAAATTTACCTTTGAATTTTAACACCGTCCGCAATGACGATATTCAGGCTCACTACACTGGCGAAATTCTGAGATAACAAATCTAAATTAGCAACACGAAAGAGAGAAGTTCAACGAAAAATACACCAAAAAAGTGTTCATTATCCAAGGTATAATAACTACCGCACCTGAAAAAAATAACACTATCGAGTATGATTCAGTTACTTTGCAGAAGCCCACAGTATTTTTGCACAATATAAAATATTTTTAGCTCACATCTTAGTTAACCTTAAGAAAACATTTTGGGGTCCTTGATTTATCATTAAAAGCAAAGAGAAGTATGTGATGTTCATATTCTGTGAGTTACCAGTTCCCAAAGGCGCATGAATTCTAGCAGCTGAGTATAATGTATCATCTGTGCACGTGATACCAAAGGCCACAGAAACATCGAAATGTGATTCAAGCATGAAGGAATTATGTAACATGAGCAGCGCTGCTGACTTCAAATCTCCATTAAGTCCTGTAGGTCACCACTACTTAATTTCAAAGGCTTAAGTGGAAGAAAAACTACTGGAAGAATTTATTGGACCAAAATAAGTAAACTCCTTTATGCGACATGTATGTAAAAAACGGTTCTGGACTCACATGCATGACGTCTTCTTTTCTTTTTTTTTTTTCAAAGAAAATTCATTGGCCTCTTGCGCCAACATTTTGCGCAAATTCTAGCAAAGTTCAAAATAGTAAAGGTTAAAAGCTGAGTTAAACCTTACCTGAAGTGGAATTCAAGTACTGAAAGCGGCATTCTACTGCTTTATTTATAGTATAAAGAAAGTTAGTACATTTTGCATTTTTTCGCACCTTACTAACTTCTATTTAGCTTATTCTTCCATTAAAAGTGAGTGAACTTTGGCGACAGGAAGGGGAAAAGCAAGAAACAAAAAAAAAAAAAAAAATTCAAAAAGAAACAACTTTTGTGTGTTTTTTAGTTTCATCACCAATTATAGCTTTTTAGTAATTTCGTACTTTGCTTTTCATTCCCAAAATTGTCAAACTCTGATTCTACATAAATCCATGAATTTCATGTCGTTGATGACGTTGAAAATTCTTACTTTCATTTAAATATATCGAATTCCCATATAGTTCAACCTTCTCAATCTGCGCCTTGTTTTGCTCGAGATTTAGTATTTAACTAAATATACAAGCTAACTCAGTCTAAAGTTTACTTCATTTAGTCGCATTTTAAAAAGGCAAAATTTTTCGTTTCCTGTGCTCAAAACTGCTCAATATTTGTATGTACAGAGAAGATACACCTACACATACATCAATTTTTGAACACTGTTGATCCTTTTAAGATTTTCAGTTACATAGACGAGAACTCGACGAAAATTGTACATTTTGCAAATTGCTTACTGTACTCTTAACGCAAGACAACACCAAATACGCAATTATATTAAATTTTCAAGTTTTAAGTATCTTAAACTATCAAGATCAATTCGATATTTTAATACCATTTTCAACTAGTTGGATTTTATTAGGTGATTTATTTCGATAGTGTGTTTGATTACAATTTCAACGATACTTGATCAATATAAAAGCAACCAGAGTGTGAAAGCTTTTATCGCTACTCAAGTCAGACCATTATTAACTCATTTGTCGAACCTTTACGTTCATCTCTCAGTTCATATATACACAGAAGTTGGAATTACCAAGAGATCATCTCATTGTACAATAAGGGCGTCTTTGGTTTCTAATTTATGTCCCAGTCGCCATATATTCACAACAACAAATCAACGAGGTCAAATTATAATATGAACGATCCCAATTCCGTGACACCAGGCAATCAAGCCAATGCTAACACTTACAATGCTCAAACCGCAGGCTATGGACAATACCAACAACAACAACCTCAGCGTGATCCATCTGGCGGTCAGCAGCAACAAGTACAACAACCCATAAGTAGAAACTATCCTTATTCTGGGACCAATACTGCATATGGCCAATTCGATCAATCCCAAGTACAAAATGCAAACTACGTCCAAGCTCAACAGCAGCAACCACAACAATTTCAACAGCAACAATATTCACAGGCCTACCAACAAGGTCAGCTACCGCAGCAAAACTTTTCAGGAATCCCAGGGACAGGTGGTGTACCACAGTACAACCAGGCGTCATACCTAGGATACCAAGCAGCTCCAGCTGGGTATGGTGCCGCAGCTCCAAACGCTTATGGCTATCCGTCATATCCAGGAGCTATTTCACAAGTTACTGGTGATTCCAACTCCCCATATAAGCATCAATCTCAATTATCAGGTGCTTCGTCTGGTGCAAACATTAACATGGCAAACATTCGCGGTCCCTTACAGTCAGCCTCTCAACCGCCTTTGATCGATCCTAATCAAGTTCCTCAGCGTCCTAAATTGACAACGACTTTCTGGGAAGATGAAGGAACTGTTTGTTATCAAGTTGAAAGTAGGGGTATTTCTGTCTCAAGAAGAGAAGATACCAATTTCATCAACGGCACAAAACTACTTAATGTTGCAGGGATGACAAGAGGTAGAAGAGATGGTATTTTAAAATCTGAAAAAGTGCGTTATGTCGTTAAAATTGGTGCCATGAATTTGAAAGGTGTATGGATTCCATTTGAAAGAGCTTTAGAGTTGGCTAGAAACGAAGGTATAGTTGATCTTCTGTACCCTCTGTTTGTGAAAGATATCAAAGAATTGTACCAAGGGCCTCAATTCTCTGGTGGTCTCACTGCCGCGGCCAACAGTAATCCAAAAAACATTATACCAGTTACCGTTACGAATTCTACGTACACTCCAGGGGCTTACGCTGCAAAGGAAAAAAAATCAAGGAACAACGCTAGTGTAACTCAAGCAGAAATTCATCAACCTCAACAGGCCGATCATTCTCATGCTCAATTTCAATTTGGTTACGGTTACCAGTATCCAGCTACGCAAGACCCTCAACAATATGGTCCTCCACATACACAGTCAATCCCTCAAACTGCCACTGGTACTCATCCAACTGGATCTTTACAGCAATATAAGCAAGGCACTTATTATGGTTATCAACAACCTGCAAATTCTACTGATACTTCAAAATCCCAAGCTGTTCAAGAAGGAAAAACAGCAGCTGATGATTCTTCAGCGGACAAAGCATAATGAGATCATATCCTGTGTATGCATCCATTGTCATTGTACTATAGTGGAGACATTTTGGTTCTTAGTTTGCCTGTTGGTTGACTGTACAGGCGTACTAATTCTGTCTTTTCAACCATGAACAACTCCACATTTGGCTTCAAGAAAAGTCAAAGCCATGTTTTCTTCACATGTTCAAACCCTTTGGTTTTCTATCTTTTATTTCCCCCCGTTTTGACCTGTTTCATTGTTGCATTGCTTGTCGTTACGTCTGCTATTATACAACTAGAATAAAGAGAATATTTATTCCTTTTTGATTTCCACTGTTTTGTTCTTGTTCCGTTATATATCTTTCCTGTTTTTCTTATTTTCCTTTCCGACTGAGATGAAAATTTGGCTGTTTTCAGTAGTTTCATCTTCAATACAAAGATGTTTCTGTACCATATCGTTAAAATTTTTGTTCGCTTTATATCGTTGCTATGTGTCCTTTTTACAATATTTGTACTATACAATACATGTTAAAACTTGATTTTAAATTAATTTTTTTATGATGTCTAATAGTATTTATATATCAATCCAATCTAATTCTCAAACTTTTGTCAAATCAATGCCACCAACTGCCCATATCTCATTTTCATCTTCAATTCTATCTGAGTACAGAGTTTCATCATCCCCTCCAGCCTCTATTCTTTCTCTTTCGACGCCTGCTAATCTCATACCAACCCTCTTAGTATAATCACCAATAGATCTAAGTTGAATAACATTTCCTGTTACAGTATTTACCGTAGATCCATTGGCACTTTGTTCTTCAAACCATTTATTGAACAGCACCAATTTCTGATCATGAACGAGATCAAACACACTTAAAAATGCTTTCTCAGCGGCCAACTTAATTGGTATTATAACATCCCTAACACATGAAAATACTGAAGGAGCAATAACGTTTAAATGAGGTTTGAAAATATCATGCTTTGCTCTTGCAACTGTTCTAATGACAACAAGGGCCAATCTTCTTGAATCCAATGAACCACTTTCTGGTTTTAAAGTCGTTATAGCCAGTTGAGAAATCAAATCAGATAACAAAGGAAATGGGATATCAAAAGGTTGCTCTGATAACACAGTTTTAGTCTTTGGCGATTTATTTTCATCCTGCAGTAATAGTAATTTACCAATCGCAACAGTGGCATTATCGCTGATGTATGAGGAAGGCGCATTAGCTCCCTCAATCAAAGTTGACGCAATCGATGATAGTAACCCTGTGTTGAATATATGATGCGGAGCATCTCTTAAAAATGCATTCAAAGTTAGGATAGCAAATTTGGAAGAATCTTCACCCTGTAATTGCTTGTCCAGGACCTTTGTCTTCAAAATATGAGTAGCCTCATCAGCAGTCAGAATACGCGATAACGCACCAACTAATCTTGCATAAGCAACGGCTAATTTGTCATCTGCCTCTAGCAATTCTAGCTCAACAAGGTCTAAAATACTATTTTTAGAACTTTGGCCCAATTTTTCACCAGCCTTGGCGATAACTTCTAGTAAGGCTTTTAACATGGCAGTTTTCACTCCAGTAGTCTCAGCGTTTTTTGCTCCAACAGTCAATTCAGAAACCAACGGATCAACCCTAATTTGGTATTCAATCAGTGTTCCCAAAGCCTTCGCAGCTCTCAGTCTCAAAGTTTCGTTGCTAGCATCAGATAAGGATTTCACAAAAGTTCTCTGTAGCTGAGGAATGAATGGACGTAAGAATTGAGGAATTTTGGCAAACAATATGTCCAATGCGTACAATATAGCAGATTTAACGTCACTTGAGAATCTTTCCCCAATAACTCTGATTAATGGACCAGTTATGACAGTGACCAATGGTTTCAAGCCCTCGACTGGTGTCTTGGATACAATATCCGCTATTGCTAAAGCAGATACCTCTCTTAGATCACTACTTCCATACATCAAACCATGTAAAAAGATAGGCAAAATTGAATTTGGACCTTTAGGAAGAGTGAAGGCACGTAAGTCCTCACCAGAAACACCAGTGATCTGTAATGCGTCTTTGGATGGCTTGATCAACCTCTCTAAAGATTCCTTCGATTGTTGCTTAACAAGAGCAGTCAGTGAGACTATATCACTTTTCACGACTTCGATATCAGAGTCATCTAAGGAAAGAATGGACTGAATGACAAGATCTTGTGTGTAGATTGAGTAGTCTAATCTGGTCTCTTTGAAGAATGGAGCTAAACGTTCGAATACAACAGCACGTTTCTTTGAGTCATCACTTTTGATCAATGATAGTAATTGTTGTAATAGTGGATGTAATCCTTCGTTGTCCTCGACAGAAAGAAGAATCTTATCGAAAGATTCCTTCAATTCTTGTCCTGTTTCTTCATCTAAGTCATCTCTGATTAATTCTTGAACAAGAGCGTTAATTACTGTAGTCAAACGCTTGTACAATGCTTTTCCAGCAACTTCTGCCATTGAACCTAATGCACGGGCTCTGAATGAATCGATAGGAGATGCTAACAGAGTTGGAATTAGGATTGGGAAAATCACTTCCGATTTTGTTGTCATAATTTCTTGCAATGCCAACAAAGCATTTTCAGAGTCTGGAGATTGCAGTAAATTTAAAAGGTACGGAATAATTTCATCGACAGCAAGTTTACCAACAGAGTCTTGGAAAACATCAAAAGCTGCTGCTGCTGAATGACGAACGGAAATGGAAGAATCGACAAGAGCTGAGCGAATGATGTCGACAAATACATCTTTGTATTCCAGAATAGTAGATTCAGAAGTCGAGTCTAGTAATTCATGAACGGCAATACAAATACCCTGTTTGGCATCTGCATCACTCGACTGAAGAGAGTCCTGCAGGGTTGGTAACAATTGTGATAATGCATTCGCTCCAACACGACGAACAAGATCACCCAAAGTTTGAGCTGCTATTGTACGTTGAGATTCATCTGCATTTGCTAAACGACGAACAATGATGTTTGTAAGAGTTGGTAAAATTTCTCTAACGGTTTTTGGAGTGTTGGCGACCAAAGCTTTCCAGATGTCGATGGCAGCATTACGAACAACAATTGCAGTGTCGGAACGACATATAAATAGAAGTGACAAAACTCTATCACGACGTTCGTTACCAAGCACATCAATAAGCTGTGCATTGACAGCACCAGAGTGTTCTGACTCTTCGTCTGCAAGCTCATTCTTACCACTGAGACCTGTAACTTGAAACAATAAATCACCAGTAAGTTCAACAGATGATAAACGAATACGATAGCTGACGTCCAATAAACCACTTTCCAACTCTGGAAGTAGTAAGTCCACTGCCTTGCTTGCATAGTTTTTAACCAACAATCTACCAGACTTCAAAGCTGTACCACGGATAGATTCATCAGTATCAGCAAGACCATTAAGAATTGCTGGAATAATTTGACTAATATAAGGAGCAAATTGGGAACCGAAACAAACTGGTAAGAATAACAGCATAGGTAAAAACCCTTCACGAACAGAGGCACGAGAATTAGTAGCACCTTTCAGAATTACTGGCAATAGATCTTCAAGTTTGCGCAGACCAATACCGCTAACAACTTCGGCCAATGCTTGAGCGGAGCCAAGACGGTCACCCGCCTTAGATTCGTCACCCAATGTGTCAAGCAAGCGTGGGATAAGATCTGGGAATTGTTCTTCACCAAGTTTTTCAACCAACGAACCCAAGGCTCTGGCGGCAGTTGCTCTAGTATTAGGAACCGGATCAACCATGGCAATTTCTAACTCACCTATCAATTGATGTAAATATTGAAGCAAATCTCTTGTGTCCACTAAAATTGCCATATTTCCGACAATTTGACAGGCCTTTCTCTTTGTGTTTGCCGATCTGTCACGCATACCACGATGAATAACATGAATAATCAGTGCTAAGGAAGGACCGTCGATATAATGGACGAATTGTGTCTTGATTAGAGCGTCCAATGCAGGCTCCGTGTGTCGAGTTGGGTCACCAATAGCATTGATCAGAACTGGAACTAATTTCTGAATCTCTGGATTACGAATAACATCTCCAAACTTTTTCAGTGACTGATCAGCAGCCTTACGAACTTCTTTATGAGAATCGTTCAAGACACCAACAATTTCTGGGACAATAGTTGACAAAGATGATGAAAGTTGAGTGGGATCAAGATAGGCCATTGAACCTAATAGCTCAACAGAACCCTTCTTTGATCTCCATGAAATTTCATCTAAATTTTCAATAGCAAGTGGTATTAATTTTTTGACACCAAAGCTAGTAGTGTTCTGCATAATCACCTTAGCTGCTTCTGCAGCTGCATCACGAACTTCCGGAACAGCATCACCAAGACTTTTTAGCAGAATTGGTAAGATTTCAATAACATAAGGTTCAAAGAATTTACCAACAGATGTAGATAGACACTCAAATGCAACCGCTACACTCTCACGGCGTTTTGCATCTTTTTTATCATCAGCAGCATCGCTTAAAGTACGAATCAAGTCGAACTCTGAAATAGCAGATATACCATAACCCTTTGTTAGACCAGCGATACCATAAGCTGACCCTCTTCTGCGTGGTAAGGTAGGAGCAGCAAACAAAGACTTGAATAGCTGTTCAATATAGGAGCCTACTTTAGGTTTAAATAATTTGACTAATGGCGCAATAACCTCAGCAATTGCACGTTGAACTTTTTCAGATGGAGTCTCTAGAGTTTTCAATAATCTTTCAACGACAGTACTCAAACGAGGGTCATTGCAAGACAAATGCTTTGCTAATGAACCATAAAGAACAACAATATTTTCTCTAATAATTTCTTCGGATTGATCGTTTCCCTTCTTTGCGGCTAGAGCAGACTCGAACACTGGGATTAATATTTCAACATTATCCGTGCCTTTAGTATCAATAATAGCGATGGCAGCTTCCTTGAATTCTTCCGCTACAATAGACTCTTTATCTGCCAATGCTTTCTCATTGATAATAAATTGAATGAATTTGGAAACCAAGTCTTTATCTTCGAATAATGGGGCAGTGAATTTTAGAGTTATGGCAATACCACTACGTGGCTCCCACAAATCTCTTTGCTCTTGTGATGTTTTGATTATCAAACCATATTCATCTAATAATGGCTCAGGGGGACAAGCTTTCTCGATGTATAAATCTAAAAGCTCGTCTAAAATTAATGGGAATTTATCCGTCCCTTTTGAGACGATTTGAATTGCATTTGATAATGCTTTACCAACAGATAGACGTAACCCACCATTCGTATTACCCAAATAGTTGTATAATGATCTTACTGAGTTATCTGATATTTTGAACTCGTTCTCCTCCCAAATTGTCAAGGCCAATTCTGCATTAGATTCATCATTGTCATGACAAGCAATCCAAATCTCATCAACAAAATCTAGTTCTGACAAATCAAATTCCTGATCCAGTGCTTCAAGAATGGCATTTCTAACAAATGGCTCTGGCGTCAGTAAGCCAGTGAAGAGTAAATTCAAATCTTCTTTTGTGAAATCGATGGAAATGTATTGACAAAGAGTTAGCAAACATTCTTTTGCAAGCTTGGCTTTTGATGGTAGAGCCAATAATGATAAAAGCACGTTAATGATCTGTGAACGAGGAATGGTTGGGTTTTTGAACTCTTCAGCGTGATTATTGATGATTTCAATAGCCAGCAATAACTGCTCTTCCTCTTTGTCTTCTTCAACAAACTCACTTTTTGAAACAGGTTTCTTAGAATTTTGAATAGCAACAATCTTCCCCTGCTCTAGAACTTTCGATAGCAAGGGGAGGATGTAAACAAGAGTAACCAAGTCAAACGGTTGTTGATCAGATAAAAACTTAATTCTAAACAAGACTCTTGAAATCACATCCAAGACAGCTTCAAATTTCAAGGAGTCATCCACATAACCGATATTAGCAATTCTTAAGGTGGCAACCCCAATGAAATATCTCAAGTGACCTAACTTTAGAGACAAAACCCCAGACAAGTTTAAAAATGCATCTGAAGCAGTTCTTCCAACTAATTCTAAAGAGACTGGAACGGCGAGTACGTCAAGCAGGCCATTTACTGAGGCCGAGACCCAGTATTCCTTACCATTGAGCACTGAGTCACCGTGTTTCGAAAGAGCATCAATAATACCAATTGAACGATTGAGAGCATTGACAATCCCGTTAACACGTTTTCTGATAGCAGACTCCTTCTGCAGTTGAGCGTTGACTTTTTCTTGTTCTTCTTTGGTTAATTTCTTTGGGGCCTGTTGCTTTTTAGAAATTTCTTTCTTCAGACTTTCTTCCCATTTCCGTGTCTCGTAATCTTTTGAATTTTTGTCTTCAACAATTTTCTTCTTCGAATCCAACACATTGACAACCAATTCTCCTTCTTCAGCTGCCTGTATAAGAACATCTAATTGGGTTAATGACTTCAATGAGCCAGCATCTAGATCTTTTTCAATGATATCTTTGATCAATGGTGCAACAGTTGATGGGGAAACAAACGATATGGTGGAGACAGCTTCAGCAGCAGCATCAAAGACGCCTGACTCTTTTGTAGTATTGTCTAATAGAACTACAGCTATTCTGTCGACTATTTCGCTCCCATATTCTTGAACAATTGTACCTGGATCAATATTTGAGCCCAAGACTAGGTTAACCCAGGAGAAGTTGACTGGTAAAGCGTGATGATGTGATTGAATTAACAGGTTGCTTAGTTGCTTCTTCAAAATATAAATATCCAGCTCTGGCAAATTCTGAATAATTGAATGAATCGCATTTGCTATAAAAGAAATATTGTAAGATTCTTTGAACTCAGCTTTAGAGCTTTTCACTAGAGCATCAAATGACGCTTCAATAACTGAATCCCCAATAACTTTTTGATTCTTGATATAGGCCTGTTTCAATGCACTTGAGTTGAAACGGAAGGCATCGGAAAAAGTGCCTCTTGAAATTGTAAAATTTATCCATGCTTTTCCCAGTTCCAAGCTTGGTTCTCTAACATCCTTGACAGATGCCAACAAAGCTTCAAGAAACCAAATCTGTTCTTCTGATGTTGTTAATTTCGAATAAATTCTAGGGTTTAATAATACAGATGGTTGCTTTTCCGAATCCGTAAATGCGCTCTTAATAACACCTGAAACGTCAGTTGATTGTCTGATAATGTCAGATAAATAAAGAACAACGTAAGGGACTATGACACCTTTGAAATTAGCAGTTGGATTGGAAGTGATATCATCGAACGCAGAAACGGCAGATGGGTATAATAATGAAATGAAACTGATGACATCGCAGGTAATTTCAATTGATTTCACTGATAAACCAAAATTTGAAAACCAGATTTTTCTCAATTGAACCTTAGGATCTTTGAAACCTTTAACAATGGCATCAGTTGTTTCTTTTGAAACATCGTGATGAACATTGGCCAGTAAATGCTTGAAAATTGCCTCAAGAGCTGGATTTAACGAAACTTCGTTCTGATCTTTTGAGATATATCCCAACAAAGTAGAATAAATATTCTTGGAAATACTTTCATACGAGTTAGGTAAGTTGGACAGCGTCTTATAGAATAGCGCCTTTTGTTCGGCAGATGATATAGTCTTTACCGCTTTAAGCAATTCATCAGCAATTTTACCAAGTGATTGCTCAGTTGTAGAAGGCCCGATTGCAACAAGAAAGTTTTTAAATGCAAGATCGCGTACTGATTCCTTGGAACTTTTCAAAGATGACAGTAGTTGTGATAATAGTTTAGAGGACACTATGGACGACGAAAGGTCAACGGACCCTTTAAGTGAGATAAATAGGTTTAAAGTCAATGATAAGGCAACTTCAGATGATCTAATTATAGCCTTTTCTAATGCAGGAATTATCGTATTGTTCAAGACTTCAGAGTTAAAATATTTGACAGTAAATGGGTTCAATCCAGTATCATTAGTTAAAGGTGACTTGCTAGCCAAGACAACTTTGATATAATAATCTACTACTGATCTCACGTCAGTTTGAGATAATTCCTTACTTGATATAGCACCTATAAGACCGATGATTGAATCAATTGACGATTTGGAAGTTATAATTATGGCCAAGTATGAGGATGTATGAGCTTCTGATAGATTTTTTAAAGCGGAAGAGGTTGATCTAACTATTGATGCTCTTATTCTCTCTTTATGCTTGTCATCTTCTTCCAGTTTCTGGTAAAAGAGAGAATCAAATATATTTAAGTGAACGTTGGCCAAATGTTTAATAATATCAGAGAATTGTGGACTTGATG
Organism: Taiozyma peoriensis; assembly: GCA_030574875.1. Taxonomy (NCBI): domain Eukaryota; kingdom Fungi; phylum Ascomycota; class Saccharomycetes; order Phaffomycetales; family Wickerhamomycetaceae; genus Taiozyma; species Taiozyma peoriensis. The sequence continues at coordinate 63,230 of JAJMFM010000064.1, forward strand.
AAAACTTTGATGTGATAGTATTGATCCAAGTTGATAACAGAACAAGATCCACAAGAGCAATAGATTTTGATTTTGAAGTAACCTTTTCTAAAGCAGAGATGAAGTTCAATATTGTAGCTTCATTTTTTTCAAAAATCTTGATCAAAACTGATGTTGATCTCTCAATTGATGATAATGGTGATGAGAGATGAGCAAAATGGGTTAACAAGATGGCTTGTAATGAAAGTAGTGACTTATCTGATGAGTCAGATACCTGTGAAATATAACGTTCGATGGTATCAAAGGTATTGAGTCGGTCTTTAGCAGTCGAAAAGAATAGATCTTTGCCCACGGTTGAAGACAAGTCTTCCCATTTGATAACCTCGTTAGACATCTATGAATAGAGGTTAGTATGTTTGAATCAAGATCGTATAACTTGCACCCAAAACCCACGTTTCTATAGAGCTTTTTTGGTAAACAGACTCCAGGATGAATTTAGTAGAAACAGTCCGCTAATTGAAGATTCTTAGGTCCTTTGAAGTATCACTTGAACAGGGCCAATGACTAAACTTTCACTGTCATATCATCCATTCGAAACATGCAATTTCTAGCACTTTGAAGTTGGGACGAAGAGAAAAAAAAAAAAGCTTGAAAACTGTGTGGTTTGGGACACAGCAAAAAAAATGAGAAAAAACGGCGGTTTTCCCACAAACTTCGTCAAATTTTTATGACCTTTTTAAACCTATTAAACTAATGTTTTATTGATGAATTCTTTTCAATTCCTTATCAACTATTACAGTCGATGAGGAGAGGTTATAGTTAAATCATCCGTTGCAGTATCTGGCTAGGACCATTATCTTCTAACTCGAGATTCTAACGTTGCTCGCTTCTGGCGGTACAAACTGATCTCTTGTTTAATGGCGATTGTGGTCTATGCGGGCGATGTGGATTGCATCCTGGCTTTTTCACCACCTTATAGGGATGTTTCAAATATACAACTGAGGCTGCTACACATAATAGTTTGATCTTAATTTTTTTCTACTATCTAATAGGCAATAAAATGTTTTGTTTTGATATATTCTACAAGTCCTATGGACAATTGTAATTACCATCCTCTCCATGGAATCCAGACGTCCTCAACTTTTTCCTCTTCATCTAAAATGTAAAAGGCATTGTAAGAGTTAGCAGTGATACAAGAATGGTTTGGTAAGATCTTAACGACTGTACCTATTGGGATTAATTTTGCATCTGAGTTATTCTTTACTGGTCTTAAAACACCATGTTCTTGACTTAATCTATTAACTGACCATGATCCATATTCTTTAGCGGTTTTAACTAACCCAAAACCTGGGAATTTGTGAGATATTTCTTTAGAAAGCGGTATCACACCGGTATTAGTCAATAACTCACCAACTACATCCTCTCTTCCAGGGTATTGTGAGATCACAGTTCCAGTAACAGCTACTGCAATATTAGATTGTTCAATACATCCCGTGGAGACTTGTTGTAAGTCACTGAACAAGTAATTACCAGCATGTAATTCCAGTTTTGCCTTCAACACTGACCTAAGCTCAAGAATCTTTTGATTGGCCTTTGATAAATGATGCTTTAACGAATGTAGAGTTGGGGTGGCTCCAACAGAAACAACCAAATCACTCAAATCAAAATTTGGTGCTGCGCTCTCAAGCAAGTTTAAACCTCTATGAACAGTTTCAATTTCTTCCAACAATCTCTCCTCGGCTTCTTCAATTGAGTTTGATGCGTACGAATGACCTGAATGAACATAAAAGCCAAATAAGGTCACATCGTCGGCTTCTAGAACCCTATCAATTACTTGAGTAAGGTATTCCGTGTTTAGAATACCAGCTCTATGGGTACCGTTATCTAACTTTAGTATAATAGACCACCTCTTGTCCAATTTGTTCTCTTTGTTGAATCTTTGAATGATTGAGATATGCTCCAAAGAATCAATCATTAAGGTGAAAGTGTCAACACTCTTGCTTATTTCCACAATCTGCTTCAAAGTGTAATCTGTGATGTTTGGCAAACCGTAGATGATATCCTTGACGAAAATGTCCTTTGTCTTCGTTTGGTAGTCAACAATTGCCCAAGCTTCCCTTAAAGTTGAAACAACGATTGAATCATATTTAACACCATCATAATTTGGTAAATCATAACCTAACTGTTTTCTTGTACCTTCAATTGTCTTGTGTGTCTTCACATGTGCTCTAAATCGAGTTCCAAATATAGCAATATTGTTTAAGTTGTTAGCGATGTTTGAGTCAACAACATCTCTCTTAACGATGAAAGATGGGGTTGGCAATTGATTCCACAGAGTACCTTTATAACGATCTAATAAGAAGCTTTTGATATCAGGCTCAGGATGAGCTTGCAGAGGGTTAACAAATGGCATATTCCAGTTTAGTGTATCAAATAGGGTTATTATTTATATTGTCTGTCAAAGGACAACATGAAAAGCGTTGTTCGGAGACTTCTAGTTAATTATATTAGGTCTTTTGATGGACTCAAATCGGGACACAAAATACCACAAGATAGATATATAAAGGTGCGGTCCGATCACGTTCCAGATAGATTAAAAAATAATGAGAAAAAGCATTGATTATTGAAATATAGATTATTAGAACAAAAACTGGACAATTGATTAACTTAACTCTCTCTTCAAGTAGCCCCAGTTGGATACTCTTTAAAATCAGGAAAACAAATTGGATTTGAGGTGCTTACAGGTAAACTGGACCAATAATCTATAAAGTTGGTTTTACACTATATAAGTTTTATATAATCTATATTTAATTTTTATCCAACAAATACACATTAAGATCAGAAGATACTTTACCCCTCGCTCAGCGTCCACTTGTGGCTTGTAAACTCAATCTCATACTTTACTAGCCCAGTTTACCTGTAAGCACAACTTACCTGTAAGCACCTTTAATTCAACTGGGAGCTACAGAATCGCGTTTTCCATAAAAATACAGATACCGAGGGGAATCCCGTTATATAGAATTTTCCTGATCCTGATCTTAATGTGTATACACATCGAGAACAGCTACGAGTCAAATTTGGCTATGAAGAGGTTCAAATTATCAGTGACAGGTTAATTTGCGACAAGAAATCCATATATAATTATTATGAGTAAATCTAAAAACTCATTAATTACAGAATGAGTGTGCAAAACAAAATTTCCTATTTTTTTGCCTGATCTTAATTTGTATTAGTTGAAAAATTCGTATATAGTGTAAATCCAACTTCCCATGGTTGAATAATAACGTGAAAGTTCTTAAGAGTTAAGTTTATTCTTAAACAACTTTTTTATATTTTTTCCTGATCTTAGTGTATTAGTTGGAGAAAGAAAAAAAAAGAGTATATGTCCAACTAATACACATTAAGATCAGACATCCAACTGCTTCAAGGTCAACTGGACTGCTCAGAACCATGGGAAGTTGGTTTTACAGTATATAGTTACGTATAAAATTATTCAACTAATACACTTAAGATCAGAAAAAAAAGCCAAAATAAAATAAAAGCACATAATACTACAAAAATTAAAGTGCAGGAAAAAGCAAAAAAAGTAAATCTCATTAAGAGCAGGAAAAAAAAATCAAGAGAGTCTGTATCTTTGATTTCATTCCCAAGTGTGGATCATCAAAACGGTAATTCTTTCAGAGGATGTCTCCTTTCTAGTGTAATGAGTTTTCCAAAAAAAAGTGGTAAGATCTTCCACTTTTTAATTTTGACAGCACCCCATATCCAACTCGATTTTGTTTCAGATTTGACTTTTATTAGTTTTGAACTGACTTAATTGTTTCCAAAGCAGAATTTTATCTGCATTATTAAAAATAAGAGCTGATGCTACATGCGTGCGCAATATTTGGTTGCAGAAGTTAAAGTTTTTGAGGGCCCCCTTTCGAGGATTCGGAACTTTAATCTTTGAAATAATCAAGAACAAAAACTTAAAAGAATACACTAAAACATACGCAAGTTTGGGGAGCTCTGGCTGTAGGTCATTTCTCCACTTATAGTGAAAGTTTGAGTTATGGGTTGTCGATAATACAAACAATTAAATCCAGAGGTGTCAAAAAATTACAAGTCATGAATTGGCTATTAGTTCAATGTATAGCATGGATAAGCATGATCGCACAAAAATCAAAACAAAACAAAAATCAGTTCCCGTTCAGCTGAGTAAGTTGAATAATTTATCTTTTTGTCGTTTGTCGTAATTTGGAATTCTGTATACTGAAACTCAAAATCACTGAGACCAAGCTAGTCCAATTCAGGAGAAGAAAGTATCAAGTTATAATGACTTGAATGTTCTGAATAGGAAGCCAGAACCCACGAACTGAATGCGGCCAAAGATTAGCCGCAGTGCAATTCATGCAATGCACTATGGTGGTAGGTACCGAATGAAGCCATAGGCCGCATCTGAGGCAGTCAATTAAAAGATCGGATAACTGATACTTCGCACAGCTAGAACTTATTAGGCTGTTTCATAAACTTCAACCATCCATTTATATCTCTTCGTCATCGAAGTTGAACAAGAAATAAAGATAAATATGTGGTGCAACTTTGGTTGCTGCCCTTCGAAAAAAAAACCTTAGTCTGTAAGTAAACTCTCATCAGATTGTACAGTTATAATGTTACATGAAACAATAAGTTGCACATATCGAATTTAGAACGAAAGCAAAGATCCATCCTCCCAACTCTGATCCACCATCTGTTAATAACAGACAGACATCTCATTGCTACCTATCTGCAATCTCAATTTATATTCAGATCCATAGTCATATTGGCCTGGCTCAAAAATTTACTTCGAAGAGTTTAAAATCCGTGTTGGAAATGCACTAAGGTTAGTATAATAATCATGATCATATCACCTATTGACGGAAATTGAAACTTTGCCATTTTTGATTTCAAACAACATCATTTGGAGCTTAAACTTGCAGGAGAAAATTATTTGATTTCAAACTGAAAAGTCTAGTTCCTCCTACTAGTGGAGAAGGTATTGACGAATCATAATAGACGACAATGGTGTTTTTCAGGTGATTTGAAAAGGCTTCGTATAAGGACTCACATACTGAAAATAGCCACTTCTTAGAGTCGTAGCTGCAAGCGTCCAACATCAATAAAAATGATCTACCAAACATAGCTTAGAATCAAGAGTTGCATTCTTGTACATAAGATTGCAGATCGAGCAGAATCAATGACAAGTTACAACAAAACAATTAAATCCACATCATGAACAACCTGTAAGGGAGCTGTCATTTAGATTAGATCGACAAAACTTTGAAGTACTCTCAACAACAGCTGGATTGAAATATAATACCTAGCTTTGTAAAAGCCCAATTCAATCGCAACCTACTTTAGTGCAAAGTGTTGGGCATCTTCCCACCATCAAATGCAGAGCAAAAGCCAATCATTTTTCGATTAAAACAATACAGCCGCCATACAATGGTACAACAGAGACGTTCAGTTTCATTTGTAAATATGATTGTATGTTTCAAAGTTATTAGGTTAAACTTTTGTAGAACACATGCTGAATAAGAAACAGTGGAGTTGAATTATTCGTACTTGTAACCTTAGAGTACCATAATAGTGCGATGAACTGTATATGAATGACTTTTTACGTTGTGCTCTAAGACTCAATGCACAAAGTCAAAGACAGCGATTTCCCCTCGAATATATGAGCCGCTTCTGAAGCTTCTAATTTGGTTTCCGTATTGGATCTAATTGTCTTTTGATCTGCCCATAACACAATTTTGAATACAGGCTAAAAACAAACCTGGAAATTTTCGAAACTGAAAAGTATATAAACAATCAAAGTTTCCCCAAAACCTCATGATCCACTATAGATCTTAAAACACTTTGCTTATAATATTGATAGGCCAGTTGACAAGAGCTTTAAGGTTTTTACATACACGCATTTATTTCCTTGCCACAAATCAACAGATAGCATACTTGATAGCTTTACTAGATTAAACCTTAGCCGCCAAAGATTCACAGCATTTTAGCGCCAAATAATTGGGAAGCTATAAAGTAACAACGCGCTTGAAAACTAACTGCAACATTAGCGAAGAAAACAAAGCCAAGATGTCAACCAAGAATCCAGTTATTACAGTTGTTGAGAATGATGAAGAAACAATTGAGAAAAACCATGACATCTCTTTCAAACGTGACTATGATCCAAAGCTATCACCAAACCTGCTGGCTCAATCATATGCCGTATCAGAATTGGATATTGATGATCAGTCTGAATCTGACATTGATAACAACTTAGATCTGCTTGACGATGGAATAGACCCTAATGAGACTATAGAAGCATATGAAGATAACATCTCAAGCACAGAATCTCGATCCGATTCAGATCCTGAGGATCTCCCAGAAAGCGATGAGAGATTCCGTGGTCGTCCCTCTTCTTGTGTGTTCGTTGCAAGGTAAGTATTTTTTCTTTTGGCAACAAAGCTCTATTTATCAGTACTAACAATTGCTATCAAAAGTCTAGCTGCCAGTTTAAGCGACGACGAGTTGTCGTTATCTGTTACCAAACATTTTCAGCAAGTAAGTATGTCACGCTCCACTCATCCAAGAAAAACTACTGACATAATTGAAAAATAGTGGGGAGAATTGGCAATGGTGAAGGTTTTACGTGATCCATCAAACAGACCATATGCATTTGTACAGTATACTTGTGACCGTGATGCCAATAAAGCCTTGAAACATGGACAACATTCCGTACTAGATGGTCGAACAATTCGCTGTGAGCCAGCTAAAGTCAACAGAACTTTATATATTGCCACTGGGAATGGCAAAGACGTTGGTGTCAAGAACATAAAAGATGCACTTTTGGAGTATGGAGAGGTTGAGCAAATCATTGGTAACAATGATTCAACTTATAGAAAATCTAACCTGAACAAAGCTTGGTTTTGTAAGTTTGCCTATAGGGATGATGCTATTAGAGCTTATGCAAATCTTAGATTGAGTCCAGATTGGATCGTGGAATGGGCTCAAAATGTAGATCATCCTTCTGAAGCACTGGCTGAAAAACAATCAGCAAAAGAAATAGTGATTGATAAGTATTCCATCTTTGTTGGGCAATTGGCTCCCACTGTTACTAAAGAAAAGCTAGAGGAAAGATTCTCAAGACATGGTAATGTTGCTGAAATAGTGTTGATTTTAAGACCTGCAAACAACTTTGCGTTCGTCAAATTTGCAACCGAAAAGGCAGCAGCATCAGCCGTCGAAAGAGAAAACCACGCTGTTTTCTTAGACAAAACAATGCATGTGCAATACCGTGAAGTTCACCATAAAAAATCAAGGCATTCAACTTCCTCATCAACATCACCATGTTTGAGTCTAGCACCACCACCAGTCAATCTTCCATATAGAAGAGCAAGTACTGGTTCTGGTTTCAACTTCCATAAATCAAACATAGATTCTGCTCGACAATTGGCTTTGTTATCAAGCATTTATCCTAACCAAAGAAGCTCAAACCAATCGAGATCAACCAGATCATCAAGGTATTCAATTAACAGGTCGGTATCATTTAACAATGATAGAGGTAATGGCCACCAGCTGAGATTCCATACGCCAGTATATGGCTTTGCACCATCCGTTGAAGAGGAAGAATATGGTAAAGGATCTACTGGACCACCATCGCACAAGGAGACATACAGTCCAACTCAAAAGCATAGTCCTGTTTCCTCACCAAGTATTCACACCGCCGCTTCATCTCATGCCGAGTCTAAGTCAATATATTCGGCAGCGTCGACATTTTCAGCATTGGAGCATAACTTACAGGATGATACAACGAATCCAACAACCAGTGGACATGGCACATCCAAGTTCACTCCTAGAGGCCATCTTGTTCCCCCAAATAGTAGCACGCCTCTGGTACAACGCCCTCCTTCATCCTATTACTATTACCAAGTGCCAAAAGATGGATTGGTGTACGACCAGAGTACATATCTGGGATATGCACCATATCCTTATTATATCGCTGATTCATCGCTGGTGGAGTACCCACAGTCAACTGTCAGTTCAGCAGGTCATATGCCGCCAGCACCATACTATATGTACTATAGCGTTCCACAACCATCTGCTTACAATGAAAATAAGAATAGCTCTGGTTATAATCATCAACAATTTGAATCAACCTCTCATCCAGAAGAGTTAGATTATTGAGCTCTGTTTGAAAACATGTCTTCATCAAGTTCTCTAATTCCATCACAATTTCAGTGGCAGTCTTTTTATTTGTTCATGAGGTTCTTCAAACCACATATTATTTTCCAGGTGGGTTCTTCTAGTATGTCCATGTTGAGGGCATAGTTGTTATATCACCTATGGCAAGTGTAGTTGTCTAAATTGTCCAACTTAAATTGTCAAACATTCTTTTTATCATGCGTTCGGCCAGTTTAGAGCCAATTTGTCATTCCTTATTTGAATCATCAAGTCAACATTTAATTTTGTACAGCAGCAGTTGTAGACCAGAGCATGTAATGAAATCTCAAAATAACTTGAGTTCAGTATTGACTTCACACTTTGAAGTTCCTCAAATCACTCTTTGAAGGAAGGGATGGGAATGGCTATTTATATATTTTTTGATGTAATTTTTAACACGACTTTGAGAATTGCTCCTTTCGGAAGTCTGATATGCATTATACTGTATCCAGCAACACCTTATTGCATTCGTAACACTGACTCAAAAAAATCCTTCTGATCAGAGGCAGCGTCATGCAGTATTATACATATTGTACTTTAAGCTTTCGCGATAGCTTTCTATGAGAGTAAGTGTTTGGAGAGACTAAAAAATTGAAAAAGGACTCAGCTCAGACTCGTTTCTTATTTTCCGGCCAAGAAAAGTCCCCAAAGTCCCAAATTTGAAAATATGGTCTAGGAAATTTAAAAATGGTCTAGGTTTTTAGATTTGGGGACTCACTAATGTTCGGGGCAAATTTATTCAAAAATCAAAACAAAAACAAAAATCAAAACAAAAACAAAATTAAAAACATTGGAAACACGAAAAGATCGATAGTTCTATCCTTTAAAACAACAATAAGATTATTTATTCGGTATTCTGAATCTTTGGATTGTAAGTGTCGTTATAGTACAACTTATTTTCGATATATACTAACATTTTGGCTTCAGGAGTTTCTTTTTTTGCTGTTTTTTTCGATGTTGTTTATTTCTTCGCAACTCAAAACGAACATTTAGTTTGCAATGAATATTT